>CDFA01021209.1:0-30298 GCA_000826305.1 Acanthamoeba healyi | reverse complement strand
GTGCCACACGCGTTTGGCTTGGCACGACCGACGATCATCGATCACCACGAGCTGGTCAAGAGCAAGATCGAGATGCTCGACACGCTGTCGGAGATGCAGCTCGCCATCAAGCTCCTCCGTGAGGTATCACAAGCACTGCTCAATGCGGTGGTCCAGTCGTCACTCTCTGATGTCGGACGAATCGTGATGCGCTGTGATGTGGTGATGCCCAGGGCGAGGACACAGACGACGTGCTGTGGGCCAACTACAAGAAGCTCAAGACCAACATCGCGCCTGTCCCGCCGGAAGAACAGGAGTTCAAGCTGGTGAGCAAGTACCTGCGACAGACGCACGCGCCGTCGCACTCGAAGTACTCGCTTGAGCTCATGGACCTGTTCAAGATCGAGCGCGAGGGCGAGTTGGATCGCTTCGAGAAGTGGTCCAAGCTGCACAACCGCATGGTACGCCTATTACTCTTCCTTGCTCGTTCACAACTCAGAGACTGATCGTTGGTGTCGTTGATGTTGTTGTTGTTGTTGTTCACTGTGTGCATCAATCATCAACACAGCTGTTGTGGCATGGGTCGCGATTGTGCAACTGGGGCGGCATCTTGTCGCAAGGCTTGCGCATTGCGCCGCCAGAGGCCCCCTCAACCGGATACATGGTGCCCCTCCGCCTCCGCCTCCGCCTCCCATCCCCCACCCTCCTGCGCTGCGTCACACTCGAGCAACCATTTCACGACATTCATTCACTGACGCTTGGTGGTGATGGTGGGCGGTGGGGGGACAGTTTGGGAAGGGGGTGTACTTTGCGGACATGGCGAGCAAGTCGGCCAACTACTGCTTCTCGTCACGCGACAACAACGTGGGCATCATGGCGCTGTCCGAGGTGGCCCTGGGCGATGGTTACGCGTGTCTCCACTCCAAGTACATGGACAAGCCGCCGAGCGGATTCCACTCGACCAAGGGCTGCGGTCAGACCGAGCCCGACCCGGCTACCGCCGTCCTCACCGAGGTCCGTCATCGCGCGCTCTCTCACATTTCTTTTTGGTGGCCCCGCTGCTGTTGGCGGCGACGTCGTTGTTGATGTTGACGATGATGGCGGTGGTGGTCACCAATCATGGCCGCGTGCAGGAGGGAGTGAAGGTGCCGTGTGGGAAGCCGGTGGCGAGCGGGGCGGTGGGATCGAGCCTGCTGTACAACGAGTACATCGTGTACGACGTGGGCCAGATCAACATCAAGTATCTCCTCAAGGTCAAGTTCAACTACTAGTGAAGCCGCAAAAGGCCCAAGAGTGCGGAGGGTCACAAGGAGAAGAGAGGGTGTATTATTGGTTAATTTTTAAAGATATTTATTTTAAAGATATTTATGCAACAAACTTTGGTGCTGTCCACAGTTGGCTTGTTCGTCGAAGCTGGTGGTGTTGTAAAGCACGGAGAAAGAAGAGATGTAGGGCAGATCCCCGTGTCTGGTGCCCGTGAAGGTGAACCAGCCAACGACCTCCACCTGCACCAGACACTTGCCCACGGTCGTGGATAGCGCCTTGAGCACTGCCGCCGTGAAACCGTTCACGATCACGGGCGAGACTGCCGTCAACCGAACGGGACCGAACTGGCTGAACACGCCCTCGTAGAGCTTGCGGATGTTTTGCCGTCCGACGACGGTCGTGCCGACGACTCCGGCAGGGATCGTGGCGTTTCCGTCTTCCGCAAACAGCGAGGCAGCGAGCGTGGCGTTCTTGGTGTTTTGGGAATACGCGTATTCGTCGATGGTGTGGATGATGCCCTCGACCGTGAACGCCTCCGCCGCCGAGAAGAAGTTGGTGTTGGTCAGCAACAGCAGTGCTAACGACACGTACGACAGTAGTCTGACTTGCATCTTGTTGTTGCGTGGTTGTAAAGCCAGCCCCTAAGTAATCTATTTTATACCGACACTTTGCCTACACTATCGCCGCTACCAGCAATCCAATCGCCGCTAAGAGATATTCCAGCGTGTCTCCACTCCAAGGAATGTGCGGATCATGTCGGAGTTAAGTGAGCAGTTCGCTCGTGGTCTGAAAAAAAACTATGCTCGTGGGCGGGTCCCTACCCCATCACGATTTGAACTATGTGTGCCTGGTCGCTAGAAAGAGAAGAATTAAAGGAATGTTTTTTTTATTATGGACAATTAAATATGGCGCAGCACAGCCTGGAACTCCTGGCTGAGTTGGTGCAGGCGGTCCGAGATAGCTGCTTCCATGTTCTCTGGCTGCACGCTGTTGTTGAGGGTGCAGTGGAGGCGCTTCATCTTGGCGCTGATCTCACTTGCCCTGGCCATGGCTGCTTGCGCTTGTGGTGACGTTGTGAGGGTAGCCTCCATCTGGTGCAGTTGCTCCTCATAGCTGTGTGGTGCTGAGGGTTGAGGAAGGGATGGCTGTGCAGGCGAGGGGCATGGTGATTGGGTGTGGGCTGTTGGTGATGGAGCTGGGGAAGCTGTGTGAATGTTCTTGATGTGACGGCTGTGGTTGCTGCTAGTTGTGTATGAGTGGCTACAATGTGGGCAGGGGTACCTCTGAGAGGATGAGGTGGAGGAGCTTGATGAGGTGGAGGAGATCAACGAGGTGGAGGAGCTTGATGAGGTGGAGGAGATTGACGAGGTGGAGGAGCTTGATGAGGTGGAGGAGATCGACAAGGTGGAGGAGCTTGACGAGGAGGAGGAAGATGAGGATTCAACCTCCATCACATTGTCACCAGGCAGACTACACTCCAGATGATCCTTCTCCTTACCCTTGTCACTGCTTGGTGGATCAAGGGCCTAACAGGAGGAAGGAATGAGTTCACAGGACACACAAGACACATGAGCAGGAGATAACTGTGTACCACATAGTGGAAAACGTGGTCTTGTACTTGTGCGAGCCAATCTGCCCGCTTGCCAGCAACAGGTCGAATATTGTAGGCCTTCAGGTACGCCTTGAGGTGAGCCACACGCACTAACCACAGTGTGAGAAAACGACAACCACAGCAGAGGGGAAGATGACGCACATTCACCAACACGGAAGGTGCACACGCGTGAAGCTACCCATGATGGGTCCACAGAGACAGGCTTGTACATGACCTTGCGTCTCTGAGAAGCAAGCACATTTCGTGTCTCTGCACAATAAGTCAGCTGGGTGCAAGTGCGAGGGGACATAAGATCAACAAGGAGTGGAGTACTAGTCTCTGAAATGGCGATCTGCTTCAGCTGCCGTCGCCGCTGTCGCCCGGCCAGTGACCGCTTTATACTGTTGCGCTTCTCACGTGCTTCCACGATCTGCGACCAGCAGAACCGTTGGCTGGCTGTGACGCTGAACCCAAGGTGCTCAAAAAAGTTCAGGAGTGCCCTGCTCCCTGGTAGAGTCACGCACATGCACACACACGCACACGCACACGCACACGCACACGCACATGCACACGCACACGCACACGCACACGCACACGGAAGAGCAAGTGAGTCGAGCTGCAAGTGCAAACAAGTAAGAGTCAAGACCAGAGGATGGAGGAATGGCAGTACCGTCATTCCGCTCGATGATGCCGAGGTCAACAAGAGGTGCGTACATCACTGTCCAGTGCCTACCTTTGTCTACACGCTTGCAGATAGAGCCATAGAGGGACTCTATCTGTATTGTGTTGTAGCCATGTAGATACTGCTGGTGATCGTCAAGGTAGCTGTTGATGAATGTGAGCAGGGCAGCCACAGCATCTTCGTTGCCGCAGGGGTCGAGCCGTGGTGTTCGTGCCGGGCGCGGGGTATGGAGGCAGTGTTGATGGCTCTGCTCTGTCAGGTGGCCCACAAAGGCACGCATGTGGTTGCAGAATGCTGCATCACAGCGCGCGAAGAGCTTGACGCCTGCAACAATAATCTGTTATTAGTTTAAATAATAAATAATAAATAATACTAATAATAAATAATACTAATAATACTAATAATTAAATTTAAAAAAAATACAATACCAATGAGGAAGTGCGCCTTGAGCCCAGCAGCATAACCATCAAGGACCAGAAACTTGTGGGTGAGATTCTTGAAGTTGTTGAGGAGTGACTTAGCATAGTGATCTGATGTTGTTGCAGTACCAGTGTATGTGTGCAGAGGGTGTTGCTGCACCCTTGACGTTGTATCCTTCATCAGATGGTGGTGAGCTACAATGCCACCCTCTGTCCCACCTAGTTGAGACACCATCATCATCAGGTGGAAAGTCATCAGCACCATGTCACAATCCCACACACAGCACAGCAGGAGAGGCAGGAGAGCATGCCAGCTTGAGCATCTTGGGCCACTGTAGTGATGGCGTTGGCGTGCCACCCATGATGATCATATCATGAGTCAATTGCAATATCTGCACTCTTGTGGCCATGAAGAATGTGGAGCTGATCATCACAGGAGAGATCAGCAAGCATGGTCAATGCAGGGCGAACCTGTAGCAAAAGCTAGGGTTAGTATTGAAGTCACACAGCATACCAATTTAAAGCTGGAATTGCACCATGTTGCACATCACCTTGGCAAAGCATGCTCATGATACCAGGGGCACCCCACCAGAGAGAGCCCACACAGACTCAAGGCGCTCAAACCCAAGACTGTGGAGTCCCCAGGCCAGAAGAACTCTGGTTGGTGCGTCCCACCTGAAGGACCAAGGAAGAAGCAAGCAGCCAGAGAATGGGTGAATGAAGCGGCACCAGCACCTTGAACACTGAATCTCCATGGAGAAGGAGCCTGACTCCTCACACCAGCAGTGGGTCTTGAGGGTGCCTGCACCGCCACAGAACAGGCAGCCAAGGAGCTCAAGGAGTCACACAAACTGGGCCAGCTCCATGATTCCCCAGTTGTAGTTTGGGTAGCTGGTCTGGGGACAGTGGCCCATTTGGTGTGGCCTCTGAGCACACTGAGGAGGTGATGCTGATCAACAACGTTGCTGTCAGTGTAGCTGTCAGTGTAGCTGTTTCCACCATAGCTCACACTTCTCCAGCTTCCATCTTCTCTTCTCTCAAGACTGCTCAGCCTCTTCTTCAATGTGCCTCTGGGTGTCCTCCTCACCATGAAGACATGCTGATTCCTGCTTGTCTGCTTGTCTTCTCTTCTCCTCTCATTGCAGTTGTCGTGCAGCCTTTCTTCTCTCCTCCTGCCGCCTTGACTTCACACGTCTTGTAGCTGCCTGATCAACGAACCCAAATCCACCTGGGTGAAGGTTGCCAGCCTGCTGGGTTGTCATCCTATGATGTGTTTGTGTTGGTGGGGCGTAGCAGTACTGCTGCCGCCCTCAGCCCGCAAAGCAAACACGAAGTCTGTTCCACGAAGACAGTAAGTCCGAAAAATTACAGCTCACATTCTTCAAAGTTTTACCCCTAGCACCACACCAGCACACATAGTTCAAATCGTGATGGGGTAGGGACCCGCCCACGAGCATAGTTTTTTTTCGGACAACGAGCGAACTGCTCACTTAAGATATTACTTTCCTTCGCTGAAGCCAGACGAACTCTCGCCCTCCTTTCAATGTTTCACAGGATCCTGATGGCGACGTACAAGTCACATCCATCAACGCTCTACACAAACCCAACACTCTCCTCACGACAGCCAAGTGCACAATATGGAGGCACAGAGGCTCATCAACTGTACGACTACGGCGACGTCCAGCTGCAGCATGGTGCACGGCGTGGCTCCGGTGCAGGTGAAGCTCGAGATGAGAGCCCCGTCTTTCTGTGGCAAGAGGTCGTTCGACGAGAGTCTGCCGTTCCTCCTATGCGGCCGCATCTCCGACGCCCAGTTCGGCTCCACCGTGCGCGGCCTCAATCGGATCGTCACCGGCTCAACAGTCCTCCACACCACAACGTGGATGTTCACGCTGGCGACGTGGCTCACGTTCACATCGATCATCTCGCTCACAGATGTCCTCAACGCCCAGTTCTTCTTTCTCTGCCTGGGCTTCATGATCTTCTTCGCCATCATCGCCGTCATCTGCTTCGTCTGCGATGCTGTGCAGGTACGTCACCGTCGTCTTGATCGTCTTCATGTGTGTGCACATTCGCTTGAACTCACCTTCAACCAATGGCTTGCTTGCCTTGTGAGCAGAGGCGGCGTAGAGCTAAGGAGTACATGGAGGAGACGAACCAGCTCTACAACACGCAGGGCATTCACTTCGGCATCGAGAAGCACTTTCGCCGATGGTACCTTGTCATCGACATCCTGCCCCAGCAGTCCAGCGCCGCCGATTACCTCCAACAGCAACAGCAGCAGAAGGAGCCCATAGTGTCTCATCAGCAACCGTTGGGCTTCGCTCCCTCGTCGTACGTCGCAGGGCAGCCACAACCGCAGCAGGTGGCGTGGGCGAGCTACAGCCAAGTGGCCTACCAGAAGCCCTCGCCCGACAACGTCTGATCCTCTTCTGTACTCAAAAAACAATGCCATACAATTTCTTCGGACGTAAAGCATGATGACTTAAAGAGATGGGACGTGGCGTGCTGCTGGAGGCCTCCGTGTAGCACTATGAGGGACGAGGACTAGCAGGAGGTGGGCTTGAGCTTGCAGCTGCGCTGATCTGAGGTGTTGGGGAGAGTTTTGAGAGTGGAGACTAGTTACACACCGCGACCAATCAGATCCAGGGGCGTGTCGTTAGAGCACGTACTCTGCAGAGTGTAGCAGGTGTTGCCTTGATGGACCATCACATTGCCGATCACATCCACAGTGGGATTGTAACAGTTGATGCCTATGTGCGTGGAGAGAGAGATACAGCGAGGGAAAGAGGTGAGACACACGCCTCGCAGCAGAGCTCACCCATGGGCGTGCGTGAGGGGTGTGGGGGGATGTGCACACCTTGGCTTCCAGAATCAAGCACATTCATGATGATGTCGCCATAGCCCATCCATTTGCCGGTGTTGAGAGCGATGCCTTATATACGTACAGGTTTTGCGTTAGTCTGGGGAAAGACGACTAAACACACTTAAAGCACGAGAACATACCCGCGCTGAAGACAGAGGCGGTCATGTTGATGCGCCCCTGTTGTATCCAGACCTTGTTGGCGTCCACGAGGCAGGCCACGCCTAGCGATGCCGATCGGAGGTGAGTTTAGATGAGAGTGAGGAGATTGTATCAAGGCGTATGGTGAGGTATCCAACTAATGTGGGGTGGCTACCATTGGAGCTCCGGGTGAGCCTCATCTGGACGTCGCCCTTCTGAAACCAAGTGCTCGCGGTCGAAAGCGCCACGCCTACAGTGATCGGTTGCGGTTGGTAAGGACACACGCAGATCGCTGTGCTTGCTGTAAGGGCGAACGTACCGGTGCCCTGGTTCAGGTTCATGTCGACTTTGGCCGTACCGTCAAGCACCCAGGTGCCCTGATCCAGCTGGACAGCACCTGCTCAGATGTGTCAGTCACCAATTGCATGATGATTCGTGGAACAAACTAGTGTCACACGGGAGGGGTGAGACTTACCGCTCAAGGACGTGTCGCCGACGGCTTCCACCCTAATGTTACCCGTTTGCTTCCAGGTGCCCTGCACATTGACGCCGAAGCCGCCGTAGCGAGCTGGCGACGTTGCATCAACGACGTCGCACGAACGCACGTGAGCCACACCGCACACACACACTCGCGCGCGCGTTGTTGTATGGTGTACCGTTTCCGCCGTCAATGTACAGGTTGCCCTTCTGAAGGAGCTGTCCGCCGGGAGACACCAGGATAGCTGTTGCATTGTGGGCACCAGCGGCGAGTGAGTCACACTGCCTGCATCTGTGTCTGGGGTACTGTGGGACTTCGGGGCAGTACCGCTGTTTGTGTAACTCCCCGTGTTGATGAGCATCCCAAAGTCGCCCACGAGCGTGAGCGTGCCGTTGACTGTCAACCACTGGTTGATGGGATAGGCGAACGAGAGCGCCACCCAGGCGCCCAACTCGCCACTGACATCAGCCACACACGCTTGAGTGAGTCGAGAGAAGCAAACAGGCCAAGCATGTTTGCAGGTTTGCAGGGTACCTGAGCGTGATGTCGCCGGTGATGACCACGTTGGTGGTGGCCTCGTTGGGATAGTTGCCCTGCCGAACGTGGACCACGTCGCCGCTCCTGGCCGAGATCAGGGCCATGCTCACCGACGAGAAGGGGCACCCGCTCAGGCACACCTCGACTGCATGTATGTGAGATCAGGGAGCGCCACACAATCGATCACCACCACGACGACGATTTGAGCTGGGTCGATGCAGAGTGTGTTGATGGCGGATCTGTACGTGTGGCGCTGGAGACGAGGGCAGAGGAGAAGCACAGGAGGAGCACCGCCAGGATGGCCAGGCCGCGAAGGCTGAAGCACTGAATCTTCATGACACGAGCAGCAACAAGAAGGTAGGAGTGTGGAGCTCAGAGAAGACAAAGAACATGCACACATGTTGCGCCTCCACTTATATAGCGGAGTTACGGCCCACTCGGCGAGAGAAACAGGGCCGCCCAACTTCACCGCAGGTCGTGCCCTTAGTGGTTCGCTCGCAAACCCCGAAATATATAGTCCTAGTGGTTGCTCGCTGCCCGAGAAATCCTCCGGGCAGTTGGCCATTCGGAGATTAAAAAAACATGTTGGTGTAAAAACATTAATCCGGTTATTGCTGAGATCCAAGAGGATCGGTGTGGCCTGGACCTGCTGTGTGGGGTGTGTGTTGTGGCTTTCTCCTCGATCAGGCGGCTGCACCGCACATACGCAGGATGTCGAGCAGGACGGCGCGATCTTCGTCGGCAAAGGCGATCTCGTCGTAGTGGACGAGGATGAAGTGCGCGGTCGCCTCGCGCAACTGGCGCGCCGAGTGAAGGCTCGCCCGCGTGTAGAGCAGGAATGCGTTCTCCACTGTCAGCATCTTGAACAGGACGTGTTCGCACTGTGGCACAGAGTGGGCACGACGCGTGAGGGTCGATCACACGAGAAGTAGAGGTGTGTGTTGCGTACCTTGGACTTCATGCTGTCGACGAGGAAGCGATCGGCGGCGTGAAGGATGTCGAGCGCGAGGTCCAAGTCGGCGGTGGCGAAGGAAGTGTCGCCGCAGTAGAGGTGCTCGAGCAAATGCTTGAACGCCACCGGGTTCATGTCCTCCAAGCGCACCTCGGCGTTGTGTGCCTCCTTCCACTCCTTGTTCTCGAGCATGCTGCATGGCGTTGAGTTGTTAGTTAGCATCCTACACGCCGCGCAAGCAGCCAAACGCACGAGCGGCGCCTCACCTCTTGAAGTTGGGGCTCTGAGCGCAGAGTATGATGCGATGGGCGGGGAACTGCGCGCCCCGCACGTTGAACACGACGTCGGAGAGGGCAGGGTTCATGAAGTAGCGGTTGAGGCCTGGCAGTCCATTTGGGCGATCGCCGCCCGCCTGGCGCGGGGGAGCCACCGTCACGAGCTTGATACACTTGAGCGCCAATAGAGAGAGCGCATCTCGACCTGCAAGCCCGATTGAGTGTGAGCGGAGCTGTTCACCTGCTGGCGCAACACGAGCCAAACACGCAGCGCGTACCGAACTTGTCCTTGCCAGAGATCGGCACGCTCAACTCTACCAGATACCGAACAGCATCTGCAGCACGGCAGAGCGTCAACAACATTGGCGTCGCAGGGCCAAGCTGGGAGCTTGAAGCTGGAGGGCGTACCGGCGTTGCCCATCTTGGCCGCGCAATGAAGTGGCGTCTCGCCGCGGTCGTTGAGATGCGACGACAGCAGGACGCCAGGAGACTCGGCTTGTGCAGAGAGGCTGTCGACGAGTGCAGACAGGATGGTGGTGGCCACAGACACCGATGGCAATGATGATGAAAACGACGACAGCGATGAGCTCGTGGACGATGCGGCAGAGGGAAGCGAGGCAGCAAGGTGAGCATAGGTGTTGCCCTCTCCGTTGCGATACGAAGCAAAGAAGGACGCCACGGACGGAGACGAGCAGAGCGAAAGCAGCTCTCGCACTGTCCGCACATCAGACTGATGATCACGCACATTCGCCCGTCAGCCACTCAAGCGGCTTAAGGCAACGCGCAACGCTTACCTGTAGGATCGCTACTTCCATGGGTGTGCGAGCGCGGTTGTCTTCCTTGGACAGCTCGGACAGCACCTTATCATCGCCTTCCGCTTCCTTGAGGCCACTCACAAAGGCGCTCACCTTATGCGTCTGTCCCTCGGAGATGTAGCTGTGGAGAAGGAAGCGCGAGGCGCCGCTGGAGTGCGTGAGGCCGGTTCCCGACCGGGTCAGGGAAGCGGTCGTGGGCGCTGGTGCAGAGTCGGATGACGACAAGGAGCCAGGCTGGACTGGCGAGGCCGACGAGGTCTCGGTGGCGATGGTGGCCTGATCGGATGCTTCCGTCTCGGTGGCGAGATACACGGCGTTGATTTCGAGCACGTCCGCGTACTGAGTTCACACGACACAGGCATCAGATCAGTTGTCCAACCGCACTTGGCGTGCGGACTGGCGTGCAGCAGGACTACCTTGTGTTGAATGTCGAGGATGGCCTGGTTGGCCTGGTTGGCCTGCCCTCTCTTCTCCCTCGATTCGATGCCCGCTTCTCGGCAGAGGGACAGAGCACTGTGGAGGACAGGGAGTCAGTGATGCGGTTCGCTTTCGCATTCGCTGTTGGAGAAGCGGCCATACGTTTGCAGCAGGGAGATGGTGTGGTTGAGGCGATAGCGCAAGTTGAAACTGTTGCGCGGTATCGGTTGCTTGTACTTGCTCAAGGCAAGCTCAAACACCACGTTGACGGACGACTGCATGCGCGCGCGCACACACAACGTCAGCAGACACTCAACGACTCTGCAGGACGAGGCTCGAGGCTTACCTCGATGAGGGAGTTGGTCTTGGCGAGGGCGGCCTCCTTGTGGAGCGGCACGCTGACCGTGAGCGCGCCCAGAATCCTTTCGGCCTGCTCGAGGTTGGGGCCCGTCTCGCGCAGAACGCGAACGCAATCGCGGATGTTGCTCACGGCTTGCTCGTTCACGACGAGGCCCTTGTTGGCCTGATCGCGCAGCGCGTCCTCGGTCCTCTTAATGTTCCGCCTGATGTTCAGCGCGCGCACGCATTCGCAAGTCAGCGTCGTACGAGAGCAGTACAGCACAAGCGTGCATGCAAGCCGCACCTGATAGCATGTACAATGCCGACGACCAGCTTGAGCGAATTGAGAAGGTCCAGCGGCCAGTGGGCCATCTTGATCAGCTCGATGTTGCCCACTTCGTTCTGAACTCGGACAGCTGTGGAGAGCGTGCGCGATGTGTTGTGAGTGAGCTGAATGCATCAACAAAACGCAACAGCTTGCCATGTGGACGTGTGGTCGGGGGTACCATTCTGAACCACGCGCGCGAGGTCGTCAAAGGTGTTAAAGCGGCCGTCCTTGAGCTTGGCCACGAGGGCCATAATCTCGTCCTTCTTGGACATCGCCTTGGATGACACTGCAAACGCACGCACACCGATCCGGTCAGGCCTTGTGTGGAGGAACTCATTGAAGCGGGTCTACGACATACTGCGCCGCGTGAGAGCTCGGCGAAGTTCGTCCTGCGGCGTCTCGACGACCTGCTTCTCGACCACCACGGTCGCGCGCAACTGCCGCCCACCAGCGATCATCGCCGCCAGATCTGTGTGAGAGCGCAGCACACCACGATCATCAGCCACACACGACACACTCATCAGTCAGAGAGGGATCAGAGCTCGAGCACAGGCCAGGCCTGGGTACCCAAGGGCTCAGCTGGCGCTGGTGATGATGATGGCGAGGTTCCCTGCGCGGTGGTCGGCGGGACGCCAGCGATGGCTCGTTGCAGATAGTCGGGCAGCGGTGGCGGAGGGCCAGGCGGCGGCGGAGGTCCAGGCGGAGGCGGAGGACCTCCAGCAGCTGCTTCGTCGCTACTAGCAGCGGCCGAGTCAAGCGGCGTGCTGCTCTCTTGCTCCTCCTCAGCCTCATCCTCATCCGCTCCCGCCTCGACGTCCTCGAGGCCACCGTCCTCCTGCTCGAGTTCCTCGCCTGCGGCACGGTCGCGTTGCTGGTCCTCTTCCCTCTCCATCGCTGCACAAAGTCGAAGTGTCGCTTCTGTTGCTCTTGCTGCTGCTGCGTGGATGCAAAGTGTGGATGCAAAAGTGTGAACTAAAGTTTGTTTTCAGGAGAGAGGAGAGGTGCCCTTGGTGGTGCGCCGCTTACCGTGTGACCACCGGTGGCAGCCTGTCACACAGGCGCAGGTGACACGCTCTTCACTTCAAAATCCTCAACCGTCGCCTGCACCGAAGCATCTTCTCTTCTCTCCGCCACCCAAGCGCTGCCTGTGCTGTCTGAGAAAGTAAAAGAAATGCTGTTTTCTTCTACAATCAGTCAAAATGGATCGAGAAAACATGTAGAAACAGACGGAAAATTATGAAATTCGTAAAATGCATGCCCAAAACTATTCGACGAACTCAAGAGCTGTTATAAAAAGTCGATCGGCCAATTGGCAATAGGCGTTTTGGCGCTAAGCCACAACATAAAGACGCACACAGCGCACGCTTGGGCGTCACCCCACCACACACATACGGCAGAGCCAGCCATGTCCGCCCAACAGTACCCAACGCCCGACGAAGTCGTCGCCAACGTCCCGCTCGCCTCGCTCCGCACCATCTGCGCCCGCGACCCCAACCTCTGCGCGCTCGACTCGACCTTCACCGCCTCCCTGGTACCCTCTCTTGACCTCGACCTCGACCTCGACACACACCTTGCACCTCACTGACACTGTGTGTGTCTCCTCGTCTTCTACAGAAGCTCAACGACAAGGAGAACCAGAGCAAGGCGGCCAACAACATCGCGACCAGGAGCGCCATCAAGGACGGAGCCAAGACGACGAAGACGACGACGAAGGAGAAGACGAAGATGACGGCGCGCGAGGCACGGCGGCTGATCGTGGCCGAGATCGAGCGGCTGACGGTGCGAGCGATGATCGAGCACGTGACCAAGCCGCACGTCGTCGAGGCCGTCGCCGCGCTCAAGATCGACCACAAGGGCAACTGCAGCACCAGCCGGTCCGTCGCCGCCAAGCGCCTCTTTGAGCACATCTCGACCTCCACCGGCGGCGTCGGCCTCATCACCTACCTCGTACGCCCCTCCTCCTCTTCATCACACCACATCATCGTCTTCTTCTTCAGTGTCTCACTCTCCTCGTGACGATGGCATGTGGTGATGACTAGGAGGATGAGGCATCGGAGGAGTTCGTGGCGGACCTGCTCAAGCGCCTGCCGCCGCTGGCGGCGACGAAGAAGGGCAAGGACGTCATCGCGTCGGCCGCCAAGACGCTGGAGCACCAGGCCGTCGTCGCCTTCTTCGAGTCCCTCCCGTACGCGCCACACCCTCCCCTCTTCTTCATCGTCGTCGTCATCGTCCTCTCCCTTGTCATGACCTCATCTTCATCATCTTCATCGTCGTCGTCTTCATCGTCAACAGTGAGGAGCTGTTGCACGACATCTGCTTCGACATGAAGAACGAGCGCGCGCAGACCGAGACAGCCAGCCGCCAGGTGCTCGTGCAGTCGATCGTCTCCAACGCGCCCGTGCGCGACCTCATGCCCGACGAAGACGAGAAGGCAAAGACGGCGAAGAAGACGAAGACGACGAAGCTGTCCAAGAAGCCCAAGCTGGAGGAGGGCGTGACCTACGCCGACGTGTACCAGTGGTACTACCTCGCCGAGCTCCAGGAGTTTGCGCGCAAGCGCGAGCTCAAGGTGTCGGGCACGAAGCGCGAGCTCATCCTCCGCATCCTCGCCTTCCTCGAGACCGGCGAGACGAGCGTCGGCCGCGCCAAGCCCAAGCCCAAGAGGAAGTCGTCCATCAAGAAGACGAAGACGGTCGCCGCCGAGAAGATGACGGAGGAGGATGACGACGATGACGACGAGGAGAATGCTGTCGAAGAGAACGATGGCGAGGAGGAGGGGATGGAGGAAGACGTCGCTGAGGAGGATGACGGCGAGGTGATGGACGAGTGAATGGCTCAATATCAACAAGTGGCCGGGCTCCATAAGAGGACGCCTGGACGATCAGTGAGAGAGCTGAAGGACATGTACCAATCGCTTATGTAAGATGCAGCGACTCAATCGACAACGTGTTGAAGAGGGGGGTGACCACGAGAGAGAGAGAGAGTCTCGCCGAGGCTTTAGACGATGACCTGCTTGATCTCGGTGACGATGACGTCCGAGCCGCCGTTGGCCTTGATCCAGGGGACGAGGCTCACCACGGCCTTGCGCGGGATGACCGACCGCACGGCGAAGCCGTCGTCGCCGTAGAGGGTCGAGATGGTGGGCCGCTTCATCGAGGGCAGACCCGCGATCACGGACTCGAGCGAGGTCTTGTCCACCACTGTACGAGGAAGCAACGTCAGCGCTGGGGTGTCAGGTCGAGCGCAGCCACAATACGCACGAGCGCACGGCGAGAGGAGCTGTGGCGTACCGTTGAACTCGATCAGGGCCTTCTCGCGGGCGTTGAGCGCGGACTGGAGGAGGATCACGAACTCGTCCAGAGCAGCGTGCTTGCGCGGATCCTCAAGAGACTATAGCGGTGTGTGGTGAGCGCCCAGTTCCAGGATTCTACAATTTCCAAGACCTCCCACAGGACATCGTACCGTGCGGTTGATGCAGAGGAAGGTGGAGGACTTGGTGATTTCGTCCACGATGGCCAGCTGGTTGGCTCGCAGGGTAGTGCCCGTGGCCGTGTTGTCGACGATGATCTGCATGTGCAATCAGACGAGCGATCAGCATTGATTGGATCATCTCAACTGATGTGCACGCCAGCGCTGTCCGTACCTCGGCGTCATCCGGAGGGAAGACTTCGGTGGAGCCAAAGGTCTTGTAGATCTCGGCGTCCACGCCGTGGGCCTTGACCCACTTCTCGGCGAGGGCCACGTACTCGGTGGCCAGGCGCATGTGGCGCTTGGGCAGCTGGCCGTTGACCAGCAGCTTCTCGGGCGCCGCCACCACCACGCGCACCGGGTCGAGACCGGTGTCGAAGTAGGGAACAACATCGTCAGCGCCCAGTTCCTGTATTCAATAACGCTGACGACCGTTAGCGCGCGCTGTGGCGTGCATTCCGCGTGCTTGTGTGTCACACGTGCCTTGATGAGATCGATGCCAGCAAAGCCCACGTCGCGGGTGCCGTGGTGGATCATTTCGACGACGTTTCGGGGCTTGAGCAGCTTGACCGTCCAGCCGGGCAGGTTGATGGTGGGCCGCAGGTTGCGTCCGCCCACATTGATCGAAATGCCCGCGTCTGGGATCATCACCAGATGCGCCGCACACGTCAGATACACAACTCCTGACGCACAGCATCAAAGCGTGGGTGGGGATGAGACAACGCACCCTTGAGGAGGGTCACCACATTGTCCATCATGCGACCCTTGGGCAGGGCGAAGTTGATCACCACCGGCTCGGCGGGCTTGCCAAAGAGGGCTGGGATAGGCACGACGGCTGACGACGGCACCGTGATCTGGTCCTTCGGGATGAGGCGCTTCTGCGCCGAGCGGGCGTGGCCGTGGAGTCCCTCGAGCAGCGCCAGATCGACCGAGTCTTGGACCTGGTGCAATGTGTCTCATTGAGTTGAATGTTCTTGGACTGCACAACGTGTCGCGAGGCGCATGTGCGTACCAGCTGTTGGGCGGGCTCGGACTTGATGTCCTCAATGTCGAGCCAAGTGCGGACGCGCAGGAACGACATAACAGACAAGCCGCCGAAGGATCTGCCGGTACCACCTAAGCATCGACACAACGACGCCGCGTCAGTTCAGCTGACCTTATAATGGATGGCGGTGTGGAGAAGGAGGCAGTACTGGTGGGCAGAGTGTGGTTGGGTCCGGCGCCATAGTCGCCAAAGACCTCGGCCGAGTTGTTGCCGATAAACAGCGCGCCGTAGTGGCTGAGCTTGCGCGAGAGCTCGGCGGCGTTGGCAGTGTGGACCTCCAAGTGCTCGGGAGCGAGCTTGTCGCATACGGTGATGGCCTCCTCGTCGCTTGCGACGACCACAGCGAAACCTATTAACGCGGCCACAAATCAGTCTCAGTCACACAGACAGACGGCCAGACATGGATGCGTACCATTGGAGAAGGCGGCACGCGCGATGGCGGCGGTGGGCAGAGTGGCCAGCTGGGCCTCCACCTCCTGCTCAACCTTGCGCACGGTTTCTTCGTCGTAAGCAACCAGGATAGGCACTGCGGCCACGTCGTGCTCGGCCTGAGCGATCAGGTCAGCAGCCACGACGTCGGGGTGCGCGGTGGCGTCGGCCAGGACGAGGCACTCAGAGGGACCAGCGAGCATATCGATCGCCACGCGACCGGCGATAAGAGACTTGGCGGCAGTCACGAACTGGTTGCCTGCACGAATGCCTCCGACGTATTAGAAACAAGTCGGTGCTGTGAGGGTGTTGGGTGGTTGGACGTACCGGGGCCGACGATGGCGTCGCACGAAGGAATCTTGCCTGGAATGCCATAGGCAAAGGCGGCGATGGCCTGCGCTCCACCGACCGCTGTAGTCACCACACAAACGTGCGTGAGGCCGCGAATGAGTACAGGCAAGATTGAACAACGAACGAAGCATGTTTGAGCGTACAGAGCAGAGAATCAGCGCCTGCCACATAAGCAGCGGCCAACGTGATTGGTGCGGGGTTGGGCGACGCCTTTGCCACGGAAACAGCAAGTTTAGTGAGTCGTAATCATAGCAAGAGCAGAGTAAGGTGAGAACACGTACGACGATGACTTGCTTGCATCCGGCCACCTTGGCGGTGATGGCGGTCATGAGCACCGACGAGGGCAGGGGATAGCGACCGCCGGGCGCGTAGCAACCGGCCACGTCCACCGGCGCAACGCTGTGTCCAGCCTTGCCGCCAGGAATGGGAACTGCACAGATCACATCACCCGCATGTTAGGTAACGCTTCAACCACGACGCTAGGCAGTGACAACAGAAGCGCAAAGACATACCCTGCACGGGCAGGATGGCAGCCTTCTGCGCGACGGCAAAAGCACGGACTCGGTCGGCAGTGCGCTTCAGAAGAGCCTGCTGATCGGGCGTGAGCGAGAGGTAGGCTGCCTTCATTTCCTCCTGCGTGCGGAGGTAGGGCTCCTCGGTCGACTTAAGATCACCTGCGCGATCTCGATAGGTGAGCAAGGTAGCGAGCGGAGGAGGTTTCGTGTGGTCGGAGGAGAGTACCGAGCCTGACTGACTGCCGGATCAGAGCCTCTTCGCCCTTCTCCCTCACGTCGGTCAGGATCTCCTCGACGATCTCGCGCGTCTTCTTGTCAACCACGTCCCTTCGCAGGTCCCACACCTCGGCGATGCGCAGCCTCTTCAGGGCGACCTTCTCGTCTTGGGCCTCGCTTGCCTTCTTCTGACTCTCGAGCTGCTTGGCCTTGGCCTCAGCCTCCTGCTGGTTCACAATGTTGAGGAACGGCTTCTTGGCGTTGCCAGGTCGGCGAGCCACCTTGAGCGAGCGAGACTCTACACAGATTCGGAGTTAAACCTCACGGCGAGCTGTGTTACGAAGGGTTGGGAGGAGGGTACCGAGAACGCGCTCAACGTCGGACAGGGAAACGCCAGCCTTGGTGCAAGCCACCAGCGCAAAGTAGAGGAGGTCGGCCGCCTCGTTGGCGACGTGCTCCTTACCATCCGCATCAGCGAGTTCCGTAGCCTGTCACGATAGTTTAGTTCAGTGTACCTTGCGCGCGAGCATGTACACACAGAGAAAAGGCCCTGTACCTCCTCCAACAGCTTGGCCTTAAGAAGCGTAGGGTCGTCGAAGAGACGCTTGGTGTAGGAACCCTCAGGGGCCGCCTGCTTGCGCGACACCAGAGTGCGCATGAGGCCAGAGAGGCCTGGGACAGCAATGAGGTGGTCACACAATTTACGTTAGCACAACAAAAGCTTAGCGCTGTCCGTAGAGAAGGGTGCGCACCTCGCTCGCCCTCGCCGAAGCAGTTGTACGAGGCGCGGTGGCAGAAACCGTGACCAGACTGGCGCACGGTAAAGAGCAGCGTGTCTCGATCGCAGTCGACGTCCACCTAACAATCGTCATTGTAAGTTCCCCCCATCATCCTGGCCCAGAGGCTCTGCTGCACAACAAGAGCGTACCTTGAGCAGCTCCTGCATGGCACCGCTGGTCTCACCCTTGCGCCAGACGCCGCGCTTGCGCGAATAGTAGATGCCCTTCTTCTCCTTGATGGCGAGCTTCAGGGTCTCGCGGTTGGAGTAGGCCATGCCCAGCACAGCACCACGCTCATCGGCCACCACTGTCGGGTACAGGCCATCGGGACGGTCGCTCCTCAGCAGAGCTCCGACAGAGTCGCCGAGATCGATCTTGTTCGTGTACAGCGCCATGCCCTGTGTGTAACCGCAACATGATGGAGTTGAGCATCAACCATCTGCTGACGTGTGAGAGAAGAGATGCGTCGTACCACTTGGCCTTCGACGCCGAGGGCATCGAGAGCGGCCAGGTCGGCTTCGGTGGTGATGCCACCAGCGATGGTGATCTGCGTGCTCCTGCCGAAAGGCGTCTTTTGCACTTCCTGTGCAGCGGATTGGCCCACACGCTCACATGTGAACAAAATGAACGCGCGCAGGCGGACTACCATCAGGCGAGGAAACGCACCTCAATGAGCTCCTGGATGGCGGGAATGTCGATTCCGGCCAGGCGACCCTCACGCTCGACAAACGTGACGAGGAACCCGCCGGCATACTCCACCAGATCGCGAATGCAGTCCTTGACATCTGAAGAAACGTGAATCTAACGTTCAGTGCCAACAACAAAGTCTTGTAAAACATAGTAGAGTCGACGCACTCTTGCCAGTCTTGGTTTGCCAGCCCTCGACGACGACCTCGCCGTGTCTGGCGTCCAACGCGACAACTACGCGCTCTCTACAGGTGGGAGCAAAGCGTGAGATACATTGTTCAGCTTCGCTTTCTTCTTCTTCTTCTCTCTCTCTCTCTTTCTCTTTGCACTCACTTACCTCGGCAGCTGACGCAGGAAATCGGGCTTCGCAGCGGTGCCGATCACCACCTTGGCAGCGCCAGCATTGAGCCAATCCAGAGCCTATGAAATGTGTACGACGTGATGGTCAGTTGGTCTGCACGACAGCAAGTGATCGGTAAGAGCGTGGGAGTACCTTTTCGACGGTACGAATGCCGCCACCAACGCGACAGGGAGCGATGGACAGGAGCTTCTTGATCGTCTCCACGTTGTCACCGCGACCAAGCGCAGCGTCGAGATCGACGACCGCGATCTCTCCAACGAGCTTGAATTGCTCGGCCAGCGGCACCGGGTCGCCGGCGTCAACCTTCTTATTGGTGGGGTCGCCACCAACCAGCTGGACGGCGTGACCGTTCATGATGTCGATCGAGGGAACCAGGCACTGCCTGTTGAACGTGGCCGCGCTGTCACGGGCCTCGCTCTCCGGCTTGCGGACGCTGACGCCCTCGGCAGCCAGCTGTTGCTTGATCTTGGCCACTGTGGTCTCGCCATTGTGGAAGATCGATGCCGCGAGCACTGCATCCGCGCCCGCCTGTAGATGTCAATGGCAGTGTCAGCACACTCATCAACGGGCAGAGAAGAGGGGCTTGGGTTGACCTTGAAGGCGTCCACCATGTGGTGAGCGGTCGAGGCGCCGCCGGAAGCGATGACGGGAACGTTGACAGCGTCAGCCACCACCTTCAGCAGGGCCGTGTCGTAGCCCGATCGCGTGCCGTCCCTATCGAAGGACGTGAGCAGGATCTCGCCAGCACCGCGGAGGACAGCCTCCTTGGCCCACTCCACCACGTCACGACCGGTGCTCTCCTTGCCCGAGCGCACGAGCACCTCCCAGCCGCTCTTGTCTGGAACGAAAGAGGATTAGTACGCTCACGAGTGGCAGGCATCAACCACCTGAGGCTTTCCTGAATGTGGATGGAGACGAGCACGAACCAGCCTTTTGGGTTGCGTCAATGGCGCACACAACACATTGGGAGCCGAAGCAGGTGGCCAACGATGAGATGAGCGTCGGGTCACGCACAGCGGCACTGTTCACTGTTCGGGCGTGAATGTTGACCGTCGTTAATAAACAAAGGCCAAAGTCTTGTCCGAATCAGTAGTGCGGCGTACCAGAGATCTTGTCAGCGCCGGCCATGAGGAGCGCGTGGGCATCGGACAGCGACGAGATTCCTCCGCCGACGGTGAGAGGCACGCGCAAGGACTGACGAACACGCTTGACGACCTCGGCGGCCGTCTTGCGCTCCTCATCTGCCGATGCGAAGAGAGTTTTGTGAGCAATTAAATCATACACCTCGTCCTAAACACAGTACTTAAGACCTACCGGTGGCCGAGATGTCGAGAAAGACGATTTCATCGGCGCCCTGCTCCTGATACGCCAACGCCAGCTCTACCGGGTCACCAGCATCACGCAGACCCTGGAACTGAACACCTGGAGTTGTCGAACGGTAAGTTCACATTTATATTCATAGGAGAGAAACTTGAGTTGTATCTCACCCTTGACGACGCGGCCGCTCTTGACATCGAGGCACGGAATAACGCGTCGCAGAGCGGACGACGAGGAGAACTGGGGGCAGGCCGAAGGAAGACCCGGCTCAACCACGGTCTTGGTGTGCGAAGCACCCAGCCAGCGTCTTCATGCGAGCATGTTAGATTTTATAATTCTAAAGAGCGAAGCGAAGAGCGAAGAGCGAAGAGCGAATGCGTACTGAATCAGCTCAGTGCCGTATTTGCCAGAGAGTTCCGGGTGGAATTGAGTGGCTACCACGTTGCCTCGCTCGAGCGCAGCAACGAACTTGATCTAATCGTCACAGGAACTGTCCGGTTAGACACAGAGAGTCTTCTAACGCAATCAGTGAAGGGCGAAGAGATCTGAGACATACTCCGTGCTGCGAGTAGGCTGCGTTCCAGTCCAGCGGACGCGAGCGGAGGCAGTAGGAGTTGCTGAAGTAGGCACAGCCGCTCTTGAGAATCTTGTTTCCCTCCTGTGGTGGGTGGCGTGTGTGTAAGAAACGAACCAATCTACTGATTCGCGAGCGAGGCGAGTGTGCCGTACCTCGGCGACCACCTGATTCCAGCACTGCTGAGGCACACGCACAGACGAAGGGAACTTTGTGATGGCCGCGCCTGATCATGCCCACACCACATACAATCCCAGGACTTAGCAATTTAGACACAACGAAGCTGAGACGCTCTGGTGGATACAAACCATCAAGAAGGTCAAAGCCCTTGGAGCCTGGGCTCTCCTCGCTAATGGCAGCCAAAACCTGAAAACTGTCGTAGTACCATATACGCGTGCGTCAGGTGAGTACAGGTCAGGAGCGAGATATGTGTCCGACGTCGTACCCAACGCAAACGCAGAGCGTGGGCTGGTTGTTGGCGATTCTCTGCTTGAGGGCAGCGATCAGGCCGTCGGCCTTGGACAGGTAGTCCATCGCGCTGCCGAACGAACCCACGCCGGGCAGGACCACATGGGTGGCGGACTTGACGAGGGCAGGGTCGGTGGTGAACTTCACCGACGACGCACCGCTCCTCAGCATCACCGCCGACATCGAACCCAGGTTTCCCACTCCTACGTGCGGCCGAGTAGGAGCTCCGGGGTCAGTCAACAATTTATTTAAATAAAATAAAAATAGTTTTTTAACTTGTAAAAAAATAGCAAACACGATCTGCCCCTCTTGGTTGATTCATTTATAATTATAATAATAAAAATCAACCCGCTTGGAAGATCTTCCGGAGGTAAAAAAAAAAAAGCTGAGGCAGGAGAACGTGTAGGAGGGGTACCGGTCTCGACCACGACCACGTCTACTCGTGGCGCTTCCATGTGTAGTGTAGTGTATGTGTACGCTTGAGAGCCCTCAATCAGATGTGTGTAGAGCGTACGTTGTGCGTGAGTAGACGAATGACTTTGCCTGCGTGCACGCTTTTGTCTCTTCGCATTCATTTCGCTCTTGGGCCGGAGTGCACCACGTTTTGGATGGGTGTGCGCCAACCCGCGCCATTTTGGCGCGCACAAGCGAGGCAGAACGGTTCTCAACTGCGTCGACACACGATGATCGCAGAGGAGTTCCACCATTTTTCTCAGATCCTGTGCTGTGCACCAAGCCCAGAACTTGGAGGTGAGTAAGCTGCACACACCCTCACATGCAGGTGTTAGGGTGGTTATGATGAGATCAATTACAAACATCCTGAGAGTTATGAGGTGGCATAGTTAATAAAATGCTTCTTGACCTCAGCATGGTGTATGTGTACCACACATCACAGAAGATGTGTTGGTGGGGTTCCATGTGCTTGCAAAAGAGCTCCAATAACAGAGGGTGGTTATCTTTTCTGGCCAGCGTGGCTTGGAATTCTTGGAAAGCTGGAGCAGAATCATTTTCGGTGCAAGTTGTAGTGCGCACCCCAACTAACTTGCTGCGTGCGATCGATTGGCAATAAGAGGAAGATGGAAGGGCAGGCGGCAGCGACAACAACCTTGGAGGTGGTCCAGCTAAAGGTGAAGCAGGTGTGCGGTGCGAAATGGACGGGCGACGTGTCCATCTCACTGGACGCCACCGCGCATGACCTCAAATCGAAGCTGCAGACCTTCACCGGCCAGCCCCTGCACACCATGAAGCTCATGTGTTCTGGCAAGTACGGCAAACCCCCTCACACCCCTTGCCCTCGCCTCTCTCCCTCACCAGCGTCCATTTGCATCAAATCTCACACGGTACCAAATGCATCGCACAGGATTCTCAAGAACGAGCTCACCCTGAAGGAGCAGCGAGTGGGCTCGGTATGCTGACATGCCCCCCCCCACCCACCCTGAGTGGTGAGTGTCTTTATGCACGCCTCGAGTGAGGGTCTTGAGTTGCTGACGTGTGCACACGGCGTGATGGTCTTGCCGCGCGTACGTACAATACAGAGCAAGGCGTCGTCGATGCTGATGCTCATGGAAGACCTGACGGCCAAGAAGATGGACATTGAGCAGACGGAGCAACAGAAGATGCTCGACGAGACGCAGGTCGAGCGCACCCTGGCCGCTGCGCAGGACCTCGTACGCCGTTCCCCCGTCTATCAGTGATCAGTCTCGCCAGGGACATCGACTTGGCGCTCACTCGCGTGCGTGCGGGCTGGCGGCAGGCATCTCGAGTCGACACGGGCGAGGAGGAGTACGCGCCGCAGACGCTGGAGATCTACAACCAATCTGGCCAGAAGATGCACCTCCTGCCTGGTACCTGCAACTGCATTGTTAAAGTTGTTGTTGCTGCTGCCTTGGTCGCAGCTGGAGTGGCACTCATGTTTTGATCGTCGTAATCGAAGGTGACCAGAAGGCGCTGACGGTCGGCATGACCCTGCACGACCGTGGCAAGGCGCTGGTGAAGAAGGGCGATCTCAAGACCGCCGCCCAGATGTACCTTCGCGCAGAGTCAGAGGGCTTTAGCAAATGGTACCGCGCCAGCAGCTTACTCGCCCACGTTGACGTGCACATATATCTCAACGCGCGTTGCAAAACCCACTGACCCTCCAACCCATCCCCCAGTTCGCCAGACCTCTTGGCCATGGTGGACAACTACGGTTTGCTGTGCTTGGACATTGCCTGGACCTACTTCAAGCTCCAGGACCTCAATAACCTCAAGGACGCCGGCTGGCGTTTGCAAAAGGTTTCGTCTAATCCCACTTGCGTGCGCTCAGTGATGTAAATGCTTACGTGTGTGTGTGTGTGTGTGCGCGCGCGCGCGCGCGTGGCCTATATGCTTCCGGAACAGGCGCAAGAGTGTCTAGAGAAGACGTACGGGCGCAACATGGAGCGCCTCAAGAGGCTCAAGGGCGGCGCACCGGAAATGATCCTCTATGTGCGCTTGAACCTCCTCCGCGCAATCGCTGCCTACCACAACAGCGGTACATCCGAAACCGCATGCACGTGCACACTAGTAAGCACGCAGGGCGTGTATTCACAATGTGATGCAGACTCGGCAGGAGCGCGGCGATATCTCAACGAGGCCGAACAGAAGCTGAACTCGCTGAAGATCACGGACGACGAGCTAGCTGGTCTCGTTGCCATGGGCTTCTCGGCCACCGGTACCCACCCCTGATTGCCCTCATTATGTTTGTCCTATGCTAACCAGCTGTTGTTCCAGAATCCCGCGTGGCGTTGCGAGCGTGTGACAGAAGCCAGGAGGCAGCAGTCACCTATCTGATCAACAAACGCGAGCAGCAGCGACAGGCGCGCGAAGAGGAACGCCGTCAGCGTGAGGCCAGGCGCGAGCGACACCGCGCTGGCAAGACGGCCAACGGTCAGTGGGTCGACGTGACCCTCCTCAAGGCCCTCACCGACATGGGCTTTACCCGCCGCCTGGCCACCGAGGCTCTGCGGCAGTCCAACAACGACGAGGCTGGCTCTATCACCCTCCTTACCGAGTCGCCCGACGTGCTGCAGGCTTCAGTCGACGCCTCGAGCAAGAAGAACAAACGCAGGGGACAGCCTGCGCCCGTTCCCGAGGACAAGATCGAACAGGTACGGATGCGGTGAGTCGAGGCGTGTGGGCCGGACAGACTCTCACATGTCGTGTGAATTGTGCAGGTGGTCGGGATGGGCTTCTCGCGTGCGCAAGCTGTGGGCACGTTGCGCGCCACAGACTCCAACGTGGAGCAGGCCATCAACCTGCTTCTTGAGGGTCGCGGCGTCGAAGCCAGCGACGATCAGCCGGCCACCCCGGCGACGGCCACCACACCCGACACAGGCGTAGCCATGGAGGTCGAGCACAAGGACGAGGAGCGTCCCGTAGTGGATGAAGCTGCGGCCGAGGCTGCAGCGGTCGAGGCGGAGAGGAAGCGGGAACAGGAGGAGCGGCTGGCGCGGGAACGAGAGCTGCAGCGGCAGACGGAGAACGAGATCCTGGACAGCGTGGAGGAGGACTCTGACGCCCACCTCGACATTCCGCTCGACGACGAGTTTGCCGTCCTCGACACCTACAAGCAGCTTCTCTCGCAGCAGCAGCAGCCCTCTGCGTGATGTGATGCGAGCGATGGAGATAGCACATGCCAGCCTATAACTACAATCGTTACGTAGATTCTATGCTCATACACGTTCACTTCTTCTTTTTCTTCTCCTTCTCCTTCTCTTTCTCTTTTTGCTGCTTCTCCTTCTCCTTCTCTCTTTGTTGCTTCTCCTTCTCCTTTTCTTTCTCCTCCTTCTCTTTCTCCTTCTCCTTCTCCTTCTGCAGCTTCTGCTCCTTGGCCTTGACCTCGTCCTCCCTCTTCTTCAGCTCCCTCTCCTTCTCCTTCATCTCCTTCTCCTTGTTCTTCTTCACCTCCTCCTCCGTCAGCGGCGCCGTCGTTGGCGTCGCCGCCGCCGCCGCCGCCGCCGGCGTTGATGATGATGTCGACGTCGTCCCCGCGGGCGTGGCTGCCTTCTTCTTGGCAAAGAACGGGCGGCCGCCGTTGCCGTTGCCGCTGCCGCTGCCGCCGCCGACCACCGAGCCGCCGGGCGCGAGCTGGGCCAGTTCGCGTTCGCGCTGCTCGCGTTCGTGGCGCTGCTTGTCGAGACGTCGCAACGCCTCGCTCCTCTTCTTCACCCGCCCCACCGCCTGCCGCAGCTCCTTGGCCCACTCGTCCCGCTCTCGGTCGTCCCTGCGTGCGTGCGTGCGCGTGCATTGCGTCGTGGCCAGGTCAGCCCTGAGGGCCTTGGGTCAGGGGGGGAAGGGGATGGGACGTACGCGGCTTGGAGGAGGAAGGTGCGGCCGAGGACGATGACCTCCAGGCAGTGCTTGCGCTTGCACACCTCCTCGGTCGTCGCCTCCACGCACGAGTTCTCCTGCGTATGCGCATCAATTAAAGTTTATTCAATAATAATTACGAGATATTCCATAAAGGGTAAATATAATTAAAATAATATAATATATTAGTGAAGTAATAAGGAAATAAAAAGAGAATAGGAGTTAAAAAAAAGAGAATAGGAGCGGACACAGGAAGGGGGGCGAGATTTAGGTACCTGGAGGCGAATGACCCCGGAGAGGGAGGTGTTGGGTTGGGCGTCCTTGAAGTAGTACACAGCCTCGTCGACGAGCACGAACCACCGCCGGTTCCAGTTGTGGTAGACCCCTCCCTCCTTCACCAGCCATCCCTCCTTCCGCTTCTTCCTCTTCGCCTCCTTTTCCTTCTTCTCTTTCTTCTCCTTCTTCGCCTTCTTTGTCTCGGCGCTCTTCTTCTTGTCGTTCTCCTCCTCCTCCGTATTGTTCTTCTTCTCCTTCTTCTCCTTGTTCCTGTTCTTGTCCTTCACCCCGCCCAGCAGCTGCTCCAGTGTCACGTTCGTCAGCCCCTCAGCGTCCGGACCCAGCGCCTTCACGCTGCCTGACTTCATCTTCACTTCACCTTGTGTTGGTGGTTGTGTGAGTTTCTGCCAAGGCCTGGTGTGGCGTCTTCTGTGTTGTCCCGTTGGCGCGCACGCTTCGCCCAATTACAATAGATTTATTAAACCGAATCGCGAGCTGATTGGCGCATCAACGCGACAGGGCTGCTGACGTGTGCCAACGGCGGTGTCGCAGAGCTTTTTATCAGGCGGCCTTGGTGAAGTTGACGGGGAAGACGCCGACCTGGCCGCGCAGCTGGCCGCTCCACCAGCCGTTGGAGAACTCCTCCAGGACGGTGATGACGTCGCCCGGCTTGAAGCTCAGCTCGCCCTCCTCCGTCGCCTCGTAATCGTACAGCGCCACCATCTCCTTCTTCTTCTCCTCCTCCACCGCCTTTGCCGGTTCGGGCTGCGTCGTCTGCGTCGTGGCCGCGGGCTGCTGATCGGGCGTGGCGGCGGCGGCCGCCGAGCGCGGGCTGAGAGACTTCTGCTGGCCTGGCTGAACGTCGGGGAACATCTTGACGCCGCCAAACGTCTTCTTCTTCTTGTCCTCCTCCTCCTGCATCATCACCACCACCACCATCGAAACACGCGTAAGCAATGTCATCACCATCAAAGAATGGAGGAGCGTGAAGGCGAGGAAGGCAACCTTGCGGGCGCGGAGTTCGTCGGCCTGGACGACCTCGACAAAGTTCTTGGGGAAGAGGCCCATGATGCCGCGCAGGTCGCCGATCCACCAGCCGCCCTCGTCGTCCTTCTCCAGCAGGCGGATGAGCTCGCCCTTCTTGAAGGTGAGTTCGCCCTCCTCCTGCGCGTGGTAGTCGAATAGCGCGCGCACGGTCACCTCGCCCTCCTCCTGCTCCGCTTCGGCCTCCTTGGCCTCCATCTCGAGGCGCTTGCGCTCGCGTTCGCGCTCCTTCTCGCGCTCCCTCTCGCGCTCGGCCTCCTGCTCCCGGGCCCATTCCTCCTCCTTGCGCTTGAGCTCGAGGCGCTCCTCCTCGGCCGCTGCAGCCGCGGCCGCGGCGGCCTTGGCGTCGGCACCGGCTGCGGCCGTGGCCGCTGCTGGCGTGTCGGCTTCGACGAGACTCAGCGCGACAAGGCCGCCGACGCCGGCCTCGGTCTGACCGCGCACCCAGCCCGTGGTGTTGCCCACCACATAGTCGATCAGCAGGACGTCGCCCTTGTGGAAGCTGAGCTCCTCGGTGCCGGCCTTGCCCTCGTAGTCGTACTTGGCCTTCACCACCATCACCCGTCGCGTCTGTCGCATGGTCGTAACCCTCTTCTTCACCGCCGCAGCCGCAGCCGCTGGCGCCGCGGCTTCTGCAGAGGGCGTGGCGGCAGAGTCGGCCGAGGGTGTGACGGAGACAGTAGGCGCAGCGGCAGCGGGCGCAGTGGCAGCGGGCGCCGCGGCGGCCGAGGTCGAGCTCGCCGGCTGATGGGCGACGATGGCGTGAGTCGAAGGAGCAAAGAACTCGATGTCGGCGTCCTCGTCCTCGTCGGTTAGCCGCTTGCGGATGTTCTCGAGACGCTGCTTCTCTTCCTCCATCTGCCGGCGAATGCGGTCGATGCGGTCCTTCTCACGCTGGGCATCGAGGCGCGCCTCCTCGGCGCGACGCGCGCGCTCGCGGTTCTCGTGCTCGAGCCGACGGCGCTCCTCCTCGATCCGTTCCTCCTCCTCCCGGCGACGTCTATCCTCCTCCTGCTTGCGCGCTTCTTCGAGCTCCTGCTTCTTGGACTCGATACGCTTCCACTCCTCCTGCAGACGCTTCTTCATCTTGTCCTCAGCGATCTGCAGCTTCTTCTCCTCGATCATCTGGACAGGGGTGACGGCGCGTGTTTAGGATACGCACGATGACGTAACTGAACTGCAGGGTGAGGGATGTGTGAGGTACCTTACGCTCCTCGTCCATCTTCTTGAACTCCTCCTCCATGAGACGACGCTTCTCAGCGCGGTCGTTCTCCTCGTGGATGCGCTTCTCGAGACGCAGCTTCTCGTCTTCGAGCGCGCGTCGATCTTGTTCGAGGTTGCGCTCACGCTCCTCGAGCATACGCTGGCGCTCCTTGAGCTCGGCCTCGCTTCGTGCTCGCTCCTCGGCCAGCTTGGCAAGCTCATCGCGCTTGAGCTGTCGCACCTTCTGGCGCTCGACCTCGACATCATCCCACTCTTGTTTGATCTCTGCACGCAGACGGGCCACGTCCGACTTCTCTTCCTCGAGGCTCCGCCTCTCCAGCGCCAGCAGCTTGAGCTTTTCCCTCAGGCTCCGATCCGTGATCACTTCTCCCTTGTCGTCGCGCGGCACGTCTTCCGCCGCAGGCGTCGAGGGCGAGGGCGTCGTGGCCGCCGGCGCTGTAGCAGCGGCGACCGCGGAGGGCTTGGGCGGGAGAGCGGGCTTCTCGCCAGGGACGGGGAGAGGCTTGGACGCGATATGGGCGGGCGGCGTCGGCAGCGCCTTCTCGGTCACTGGCGCGGGAGCGGACGTTGAGGTGGCCGCGGCCGCGGCCTCGGTAGGATCGACGTTCTGCTTTGACGGGTCGTACGGCGCTGCGTACCGCCACGATAGAAGGCACACCAAAGAAGAAACGTGAGCGCCTTGCGTGAGCGAGCGACGTAGATGTACGCGTGTGAGAGAGTACCGCCAGCTGGCGTAGGGAGGGGCTGCTTGAGGGTCATGGCACGCCGGTTGGAGTTGGCGGTGCCGGCACGGCGAGTCTGACGCATCGAGGACTTGTTGACCTCCTGCTGGTGCCAGTGTCCGTAGGCCTCGCTCAACGTCCAGAACAGCCAAAAGTGGGACGTGGCCGCCTTCACGTCCGCATTGACGTGCAGCGTTTGCGCGATCGTTAGTTAGCAGGCTCGTTTCGCTGCGTGGATGCACAACGAACGGGCAGCGTCAGACAGCCGTACAGTGCGGATCTGGTCCTCAAGGACCTTGAAGAGCTGGGAGTGGACGTCGGGCACGAGCTTGAAGAGCTTAGTGTTCTGCGTCATGAAGTGCTCCTTCGTTGCCTTCCAATCAGCGTCCAGCTGTGATCTCATCCCCGCGCATCAACGCCATGTTACGTGAGACGAACTCAAGCTGAAGACGAGAGAGAGCACACAAGATCTCGCACCTGCTGGAGCTTCTGAGCCACGGCAGGATCGCGAGTGGTGTGCTTCTGCTCGGCCTTGGTCTGCTGAGAGGAGAACTTGCTCTGCTTCTTCTTGTAGTCCATCAGCAACGTGTCTCGGTTGTTGATTTGTCTCTGTACAGACCAGCGCCACGGTGATGAGCGCTCGCACGAGCGTGACAATTGATAGCTGACTTTGCAAGGGACGAGCTCGAACCTTGAGTTCGCCCAGCTTGGCGAGCCAGTTCTCGAGCTCCTCCTTGACCTTGTAGCTCTCCATCATTTCGCCGTACTTATGCGTAGCCAGCTTGAGCTTGTTCACTGCAACGCCATCGGAATCTCGATGTCAGTAAGTCGTCCTCCTCACTCGCTCTCTCTCTCTCGCTCTCGCTCTCTCGCTCGACGTCATGCACAGGCTTGCCTCGCGCAGAGCTAGCTCTGGAGGCCATACCTGAGTTGGAGAACTCCTTGACCTCCTCGGTGGCGACTCTGCACTCGCGGAAGTAGGTCGACAGAGCTCCCTCCACCGCGCCGATCGGCGTCGCCAGACCTGACACAACAATTTTTACGCATTTATTATTAAATTAATATAAAATCTCCAAAATAGCGCAGGCCTGCACCGCAAAATTTTAACAAATTGGTGAATATTTTTTTAAAAATAGGGCGGTAGCAGCGAATAAAAATGTATTTATCCTTTTTTAGACAAATTATTAAATAAATTAATAAAATGTAATAAGGAATGAGGGGACGTGTACCGGTGAGGGCGGTGTTGGATTTGACGACGTTCTCGTGGAGGGCCGAGACGAGGCTGTGCATGAGGTGCCACGACTTGCGCACCTTGTCCTCGAATTCCTTGTCGGCCTCAGTCAGGGCCGCCAGCGCCTTGGCATCTCCCGACCCTATGCCCAACGACTAAAGCGAGAGCGAGAGAGAGAGA
>CDFA01021208.1:0-26928 GCA_000826305.1 Acanthamoeba healyi | reverse complement strand
TCTCTCTCTCTCGCTCTCGCTTTAGTCGTTGGGCATAGGGTCGGGAGATGCCAAGGCGCTGGCGGCCCTGACTGAGGCCGACAAGGAATTCGAGGACAAGGTGCGCAAGTCGTGGCACCTCATGCACAGCCTCGTCTCGGCCCTCCACGAGAACGTCGTCAAATCCAACACCGCCCTCACCGGTACACGTCCCCTCATTCCTTATTACATTTTATTAATTTATTTAATAATTTGTCTAAAAAAGGATAAATACATTTTTATTCGCTGCTACCGCCCTATTTTTAAAAAAATATTCACCAATTTGTTAAAATTTTGCGGTGCAGGCCTGCGCTATTTTGGAGATTTTATATTAATTTAATAATAAATGCGTAAAAATTGTTGTGTCAGGTCTGGCGACGCCGATCGGCGCGGTGGAGGGAGCTCTGTCGACCTACTTCCGCGAGTGCAGAGTCGCCACCGAGGAGGTCAAGGAGTTCTCCAACTCAGGTATGGCCTCCAGAGCTAGCTCTGCGCGAGGCAAGCCTGTGCATGACGTCGAGCGAGAGAGCGAGAGCGAGAGAGAGAGAGCGAGTGAGGAGGACGACTTACTGACATCGAGATTCCGATGGCGTTGCAGTGAACAAGCTCAAGCTGGCTACGCATAAGTACGGCGAAATGATGGAGAGCTACAAGGTCAAGGAGGAGCTCGAGAACTGGCTCGCCAAGCTGGGCGAACTCAAGGTTCGAGCTCGTCCCTTGCAAAGTCAGCTATCAATTGTCACGCTCGTGCGAGCGCTCATCACCGTGGCGCTGGTCTGTACAGAGACAAATCAACAACCGAGACACGTTGCTGATGGACTACAAGAAGAAGCAGAGCAAGTTCTCCTCTCAGCAGACCAAGGCCGAGCAGAAGCACACCACTCGCGATCCTGCCGTGGCTCAGAAGCTCCAGCAGGTGCGAGATCTTGTGTGCTCTCTCTCGTCTTCAGCTTGAGTTCGTCTCACGTAACATGGCGTTGATGCGCGGGGATGAGATCACAGCTGGACGCTGATTGGAAGGCAACGAAGGAGCACTTCATGACGCAGAACACTAAGCTCTTCAAGCTCGTGCCCGACGTCCACTCCCAGCTCTTCAAGGTCCTTGAGGACCAGATCCGCACTGTACGGCTGTCTGACGCTGCCCGTTCGTTGTGCATCCACGCAGCGAAACGAGCCTGCTAACTAACGATCGCGCAAACGCTGCACGTCAATGCGGACGTGAAGGCGGCCACGTCCCACTTTTGGCTGTTCTGGACGTTGAGCGAGGCCTACGGACACTGGCACCAGCAGGAGGTCAACAAGTCCTCGATGCGTCAGACTCGCCGTGCCGGCACCGCCAACTCCAACCGGCGTGCCATGACCCTCAAGCAGCCCCTCCCTACGCCAGCTGGCGGTACTCTCTCACACGCGTACATCTACGTCGCTCGCTCACGCAAGGCGCTCACGTTTCTTCTTTGGTGTGCCTTCTATCGTGGCGGTACGCAGCGCCGTACGACCCGTCAAAGCAGAACGTCGATCCTACCGAGGCCGCGGCCGCGGCCACCTCAACGTCCGCTCCCGCGCCAGTGACCGAGAAGGCGCTGCCGACGCCGCCCGCCCATATCGCGTCCAAGCCTCTCCCCGTCCCTGGCGAGAAGCCCGCTCTCCCGCCCAAGCCCTCCGCGGTCGCCGCTGCTACAGCGCCGGCGGCCACGACGCCCTCGCCCTCGACGCCTGCGGCGGAAGACGTGCCGCGCGACGACAAGGGAGAAGTGATCACGGATCGGAGCCTGAGGGAAAAGCTCAAGCTGCTGGCGCTGGAGAGGCGGAGCCTCGAGGAAGAGAAGTCGGACGTGGCCCGTCTGCGTGCAGAGATCAAACAAGAGTGGGATGATGTCGAGGTCGAGCGCCAGAAGGTGCGACAGCTCAAGCGCGATGAGCTTGCCAAGCTGGCCGAGGAGCGAGCACGAAGCGAGGCCGAGCTCAAGGAGCGCCAGCGTATGCTCGAGGAGCGTGAGCGCAACCTCGAACAAGATCGACGCGCGCTCGAAGACGAGAAGCTGCGTCTCGAGAAGCGCATCCACGAGGAGAACGACCGCGCTGAGAAGCGTCGTCTCATGGAGGAGGAGTTCAAGAAGATGGACGAGGAGCGTAAGGTACCTCACACATCCCTCACCCTGCAGTTCAGTTACGTCATCGTGCGTATCCTAAACACGCGCCGTCACCCCTGTCCAGATGATCGAGGAGAAGAAGCTGCAGATCGCTGAGGACAAGATGAAGAAGCGTCTGCAGGAGGAGTGGAAGCGTATCGAGTCCAAGAAGCAGGAGCTCGAAGAAGCGCGCAAGCAGGAGGAGGATAGACGTCGCCGGGAGGAGGAGGAACGGATCGAGGAGGAGCGCCGTCGGCTCGAGCACGAGAACCGCGAGCGCGCGCGTCGCGCCGAGGAGGCGCGCCTCGATGCCCAGCGTGAGAAGGACCGCATCGACCGCATTCGCCGGCAGATGGAGGAAGAGAAGCAGCGTCTCGAGAACATCCGCAAGCGGCTAACCGACGAGGACGAGGACGCCGACATCGAGTTCTTTGCTCCTTCGACTCACGCCATCGTCGCCCATCAGCCGGCGAGCTCGACCTCGGCCGCCGCGGCGCCCGCTGCCACTGCGCCCGCTGCCGCTGCGCCTACTGTCTCCGTCACACCCTCGGCCGACTCTGCCGCCACGCCCTCTGCAGAAGCCGCGGCGCCAGCGGCTGCGGCTGCGGCGGTGAAGAAGAGGGTTACGACCATGCGACAGACGCGACGGGTGATGGTGGTGAAGGCCAAGTACGACTACGAGGGCAAGGCCGGCACCGAGGAGCTCAGCTTCCACAAGGGCGACGTCCTGCTGATCGACTATGTGGTGGGCAACACCACGGGCTGGGTGCGCGGTCAGACCGAGGCCGGCGTCGGCGGCCTTGTCGCGCTGAGTCTCGTCGAAGCCGACACGCCAGCAGCGGCCACGGCCGCAGCCGGTGCCGACGCCAAGGCCGCCGCGGCCGCGGCTGCAGCGGCCGAGGAGGAGCGCCTCGAGCTCAAGCGCAAGGAGGAGGAATGGGCCCGGGAGCAGGAGGCCGAGCGCGAGAGGGAGCGCGAGAAGGAGCGCGAACGCGAGCGCAAGCGCCTCGAGATGGAGGCCAAGGAGGCCGAAGCGGAGCAGGAGGAGGGCGAGGTGACCGTGCGCGCGCTATTCGACTACCACGCGCAGGAGGAGGGCGAACTCACCTTCAAGAAGGGCGAGCTCATCCGCCTGCTGGAGAAGGACGACGAGGGCGGCTGGTGGATCGGCGACCTGCGCGGCATCATGGGCCTCTTCCCCAAGAACTTTGTCGAGGTCGTCCAGGCCGACGAACTCCGCGCCCGCAAGGTTGCCTTCCTCGCCTTCACGCTCCTCCATTCTTTGATGGTGATGACATTGCTTACGCGTGTTTCGATGGTGGTGGTGGTGATGATGCAGGAGGAGGAGGACAAGAAGAAGAAGACGTTTGGCGGCGTCAAGATGTTCCCCGACGTTCAGCCAGGCCAGCAGAAGTCTCTCAGCCCGCGCTCGGCGGCCGCCGCCGCCACGCCCGATCAGCAGCCCGCGGCCACGACGCAGACGACGCAGCCCGAACCGGCAAAGGCGGTGGAGGAGGAGAAGAAGAAGGAGATGGTGGCGCTGTACGATTACGAGGCGACGGAGGAGGGCGAGCTGAGCTTCAAGCCGGGCGACGTCATCACCGTCCTGGAGGAGTTCTCCAACGGCTGGTGGAGCGGCCAGCTGCGCGGCCAGGTCGGCGTCTTCCCCGTCAACTTCACCAAGGCCGCCTGATAAAAAGCTCTGCGACACCGCCGTTGGCACACGTCAGCAGCCCTGTCGCGTTGATGCGCCAATCAGCTCGCGATTCGGTTTAATAAATCTATTGTAATTGGGCGAAGCGTGCGCGCCAACGGGACAACACAGAAGACGCCACACCAGGCCTTGGCAGAAACTCACACAACCACCAACACAAGGTGAAGTGAAGATGAAGTCAGGCAGCGTGAAGGCGCTGGGTCCGGACGCTGAGGGGCTGACGAACGTGACACTGGAGCAGCTGCTGGGCGGGGTGAAGGACAAGAACAGGAACAAGGAGAAGAAGGAGAAGAAGAACAATACGGAGGAGGAGGAGAACGACAAGAAGAAGAGCGCCGAGACAAAGAAGGCGAAGAAGGAGAAGAAAGAGAAGAAGGAAAAGGAGGCGAAGAGGAAGAAGCGGAAGGAGGGATGGCTGGTGAAGGAGGGAGGGGTCTACCACAACTGGAACCGGCGGTGGTTCGTGCTCGTCGACGAGGCTGTGTACTACTTCAAGGACGCCCAACCCAACACCTCCCTCTCCGGGGTCATTCGCCTCCAGGTACCTAAATCTCGCCCCCCTTCCTGTGTCCGCTCCTATTCTCTTTTTTTTAACTCCTATTCTCTTTTTATTTCCTTATTACTTCACTAATATATTATATTATTTTAATTATATTTACCCTTTATGGAATATCTCGTAATTATTATTGAATAAACTTTAATTGATGCGCATACGCAGGAGAACTCGTGCGTGGAGGCGACGACCGAGGAGGTGTGCAAGCGCAAGCACTGCCTGGAGGTCATCGTCCTCGGCCGCACCTTCCTCCTCCAAGCCGCGTACGTCCCATCCCCTTCCCCCCCTGACCCAAGGCCCTCAGGGCTGACCTGGCCACGACGCAATGCACGCGCACGCACGCACGCAGGGACGACCGAGAGCGGGACGAGTGGGCCAAGGAGCTGCGGCAGGCGGTGGGGCGGGTGAAGAAGAGGAGCGAGGCGTTGCGACGTCTCGACAAGCAGCGCCACGAACGCGAGCAGCGCGAACGCGAACTGGCCCAGCTCGCGCCCGGCGGCTCGGTGGTCGGCGGCGGCAGCGGCAGCGGCAACGGCAACGGCGGCCGCCCGTTCTTTGCCAAGAAGAAGGCAGCCACGCCCGCGGGGACGACGTCGACATCATCATCAACGCCGGCGGCGGCGGCGGCGGCGGCGACGCCAACGACGGCGCCGCTGACGGAGGAGGAGGTGAAGAAGAACAAGGAGAAGGAGATGAAGGAGAAGGAGAGGGAGCTGAAGAAGAGGGAGGACGAGGTCAAGGCCAAGGAGCAGAAGCTGCAGAAGGAGAAGGAGAAGGAGAAAGAGAAGGAGGAGAAAGAAAAGGAGAAGGAGAAGCAACAAAGAGAGAAGGAGAAGGAGAAGCAGCAAAAAGAGAAAGAGAAGGAGAAGGAGAAGAAAAAGAAGAAGTGAACGTGTATGAGCATAGAATCTACGTAACGATTGTAGTTATAGGCTGGCATGTGCTATCTCCATCGCTCGCATCACATCACGCAGAGGGCTGCTGCTGCTGCGAGAGAAGCTGCTTGTAGGTGTCGAGGACGGCAAACTCGTCGTCGAGCGGAATGTCGAGGTGGGCGTCAGAGTCCTCCTCCACGCTGTCCAGGATCTCGTTCTCCGTCTGCCGCTGCAGCTCTCGTTCCCGCGCCAGCCGCTCCTCCTGTTCCCGCTTCCTCTCCGCCTCGACCGCTGCAGCCTCGGCCGCAGCTTCATCCACTACGGGACGCTCCTCGTCCTTGTGCTCGACCTCCATGGCTACGCCTGTGTCGGGTGTGGTGGCCGTCGCCGGGGTGGCCGGCTGATCGTCGCTGGCTTCGACGCCGCGACCCTCAAGAAGCAGGTTGATGGCCTGCTCCACGTTGGAGTCTGTGGCGCGCAACGTGCCCACAGCTTGCGCACGCGAGAAGCCCATCCCGACCACCTGCACAATTCACACGACATGTGAGAGTCTGTCCGGCCCACACGCCTCGACTCACCGCATCCGTACCTGTTCGATCTTGTCCTCGGGAACGGGCGCAGGCTGTCCCCTGCGTTTGTTCTTCTTGCTCGAGGCGTCGACTGAAGCCTGCAGCACGTCGGGCGACTCGGTAAGGAGGGTGATAGAGCCAGCCTCGTCGTTGTTGGACTGCCGCAGAGCCTCGGTGGCCAGGCGGCGGGTAAAGCCCATGTCGGTGAGGGCCTTGAGGAGGGTCACGTCGACCCACTGACCGTTGGCCGTCTTGCCAGCGCGGTGTCGCTCGCGCCTGGCCTCACGCTGACGGCGTTCCTCTTCGCGCGCCTGTCGCTGCTGCTCGCGTTTGTTGATCAGATAGGTGACTGCTGCCTCCTGGCTTCTGTCACACGCTCGCAACGCCACGCGGGATTCTGGAACAACAGCTGGTTAGCATAGGACAAACATAATGAGGGCAATCAGGGGTGGGTACCGGTGGCCGAGAAGCCCATGGCAACGAGACCAGCTAGCTCGTCGTCCGTGATCTTCAGCGAGTTCAGCTTCTGTTCGGCCTCGTTGAGATATCGCCGCGCTCCTGCCGAGTCTGCATCACATTGTGAATACACGCCCTGCGTGCTTACTAGTGTGCACGTGCATGCGGTTTCGGATGTACCGCTGTTGTGGTAGGCAGCGATTGCGCGGAGGAGGTTCAAGCGCACATAGAGGATCATTTCCGGTGCGCCGCCCTTGAGCCTCTTGAGGCGCTCCATGTTGCGCCCGTACGTCTTCTCTAGACACTCTTGCGCCTGTTCCGGAAGCATATAGGCCACGCGCGCGCGCGCGCGCACACACACACACACACACGTAAGCATTTACATCACTGAGCGCACGCAAGTGGGATTAGACGAAACCTTTTGCAAACGCCAGCCGGCGTCCTTGAGGTTATTGAGGTCCTGGAGCTTGAAGTAGGTCCAGGCAATGTCCAAGCACAGCAAACCGTAGTTGTCCACCATGGCCAAGAGGTCTGGCGAACTGGGGGATGGGTTGGAGGGTCAGTGGGTTTTGCAACGCGCGTTGAGATATATGTGCACGTCAACGTGGGCGAGTAAGCTGCTGGCGCGGTACCATTTGCTAAAGCCCTCTGACTCTGCGCGAAGGTACATCTGGGCGGCGGTCTTGAGATCGCCCTTCTTCACCAGCGCCTTGCCACGGTCGTGCAGGGTCATGCCGACCGTCAGCGCCTTCTGGTCACCTTCGATTACGACGATCAAAACATGAGTGCCACTCCAGCTGCGACCAAGGCAGCAGCAACAACAACTTTAACAATGCAGTTGCAGGTACCAGGCAGGAGGTGCATCTTCTGGCCAGATTGGTTGTAGATCTCCAGCGTCTGCGGCGCGTACTCCTCCTCGCCCGTGTCGACTCGAGATGCCTGCCGCCAGCCCGCACGCACGCGAGTGAGCGCCAAGTCGATGTCCCTGGCGAGACTGATCACTGATAGACGGGGGAACGGCGTACGAGGTCCTGCGCAGCGGCCAGGGTGCGCTCGACCTGCGTCTCGTCGAGCATCTTCTGTTGCTCCGTCTGCTCAATGTCCATCTTCTTGGCCGTCAGGTCTTCCATGAGCATCAGCATCGACGACGCCTTGCTCTGTATTGTACGTACGCGCGGCAAGACCATCACGCCGTGTGCACACGTCAGCAACTCAAGACCCTCACTCGAGGCGTGCATAAAGACACTCACCACTCAGGGTGGGTGGGGGGGGGCATGTCAGCATACCGAGCCCACTCGCTGCTCCTTCAGGGTGAGCTCGTTCTTGAGAATCCTGTGCGATGCATTTGGTACCGTGTGAGATTTGATGCAAATGGACGCTGGTGAGGGAGAGAGGCGAGGGCAAGGGGTGTGAGGGGGTTTGCCGTACTTGCCAGAACACATGAGCTTCATGGTGTGCAGGGGCTGGCCGGTGAAGGTCTGCAGCTTCGATTTGAGGTCATGCGCGGTGGCGTCCAGTGAGATGGACACGTCGCCCGTCCATTTCGCACCGCACACCTGCTTCACCTTTAGCTGGACCACCTCCAAGGTTGTTGTCGCTGCCGCCTGCCCTTCCATCTTCCTCTTATTGCCAATCGATCGCACGCAGCAAGTTAGTTGGGGTGCGCACTACAACTTGCACCGAAAATGATTCTGCTCCAGCTTTCCAAGAATTCCAAGCCACGCTGGCCAGAAAAGATAACCACCCTCTGTTATTGGAGCTCTTTTGCAAGCACATGGAACCCCACCAACACATCTTCTGTGATGTGTGGTACACATACACCATGCTGAGGTCAAGAAGCATTTTATTAACTATGCCACCTCATAACTCTCAGGATGTTTGTAATTGATCTCATCATAACCACCCTAACACCTGCATGTGAGGGTGTGTGCAGCTTACTCACCTCCAAGTTCTGGGCTTGGTGCACAGCACAGGATCTGAGAAAAATGGTGGAACTCCTCTGCGATCATCGTGTGTCGACGCAGTTGAGAACCGTTCTGCCTCGCTTGTGCGCGCCAAAATGGCGCGGGTTGGCGCACACCCATCCAAAACGTGGTGCACTCCGGCCCAAGAGCGAAATGAATGCGAAGAGACAAAAGCGTGCACGCAGGCAAAGTCATTCGTCTACTCACGCACAACGTACGCTCTACACACATCTGATTGAGGGCTCTCAAGCGTACACATACACTACACTACACATGGAAGCGCCACGAGTAGACGTGGTCGTGGTCGAGACCGGTACCCCTCCTACACGTTCTCCTGCCTCAGCTTTTTTTTTTTTACCTCCGGAAGATCTTCCAAGCGGGTTGATTTTTATTATTATAATTATAAATGAATCAACCAAGAGGGGCAGATCGTGTTTGCTATTTTTTTACAAGTTAAAAAACTATTTTTATTTTATTTAAATAAATTGTTGACTGACCCCGGAGCTCCTACTCGGCCGCACGTAGGAGTGGGAAACCTGGGTTCGATGTCGGCGGTGATGCTGAGGAGCGGTGCGTCGTCGGTGAAGTTCACCACCGACCCTGCCCTCGTCAAGTCCGCCACCCATGTGGTCCTGCCCGGCGTGGGTTCGTTCGGCAGCGCGATGGACTACCTGTCCAAGGCCGACGGCCTGATCGCTGCCCTCAAGCAGAGAATCGCCAACAACCAGCCCACGCTCTGCGTTTGCGTTGGGTACGACGTCGGACACATATCTCGCTCCTGACCTGTACTCACCTGACGCACGCGTATATGGTACTACGACAGTTTTCAGGTTTTGGCTGCCATTAGCGAGGAGAGCCCAGGCTCCAAGGGCTTTGACCTTCTTGATGGTTTGTATCCACCAGAGCGTCTCAGCTTCGTTGTGTCTAAATTGCTAAGTCCTGGGATTGTATGTGGTGTGGGCATGATCAGGCGCGGCCATCACAAAGTTCCCTTCGTCTGTGCGTGTGCCTCAGCAGTGCTGGAATCAGGTGGTCGCCGAGGTACGGCACACTCGCCTCGCTCGCGAATCAGTAGATTGGTTCGTTTCTTACACACACGCCACCCACCACAGGAGGGAAACAAGATTCTCAAGAGCGGCTGTGCCTACTTCAGCAACTCCTACTGCCTCCGCTCGCGTCCGCTGGACTGGAACGCAGCCTACTCGCAGCACGGAGTATGTCTCAGATCTCTTCGCCCTTCACTGATTGCGTTAGAAGACTCTCTGTGTCTAACCGGACAGTTCCTGTGACGATTAGATCAAGTTCGTTGCTGCGCTCGAGCGAGGCAACGTGGTAGCCACTCAATTCCACCCGGAACTCTCTGGCAAATACGGCACTGAGCTGATTCAGTACGCATTCGCTCTTCGCTCTTCGCTCTTCGCTTCGCTCTTTAGAATTATAAAATCTAACATGCTCGCATGAAGACGCTGGCTGGGTGCTTCGCACACCAAGACCGTGGTTGAGCCGGGTCTTCCTTCGGCCTGCCCCCAGTTCTCCTCGTCGTCCGCTCTGCGACGCGTTATTCCGTGCCTCGATGTCAAGAGCGGCCGCGTCGTCAAGGGTGAGATACAACTCAAGTTTCTCTCCTATGAATATAAATGTGAACTTACCGTTCGACAACTCCAGGTGTTCAGTTCCAGGGTCTGCGTGATGCTGGTGACCCGGTAGAGCTGGCGTTGGCGTATCAGGAGCAGGGCGCCGATGAAATCGTCTTTCTCGACATCTCGGCCACCGGTAGGTCTTAAGTACTGTGTTTAGGACGAGGTGTATGATTTAATTGCTCACAAAACTCTCTTCGCATCGGCAGATGAGGAGCGCAAGACGGCCGCCGAGGTCGTCAAGCGTGTTCGTCAGTCCTTGCGCGTGCCTCTCACCGTCGGCGGAGGAATCTCGTCGCTGTCCGATGCCCACGCGCTCCTCATGGCCGGCGCTGACAAGATCTCTGGTACGCCGCACTACTGATTCGGACAAGACTTTGGCCTTTGTTTATTAACGACGGTCAACATTCACGCCCGAACAGTGAACAGTGCCGCTGTGCGTGACCCGACGCTCATCTCATCGTTGGCCACCTGCTTCGGCTCCCAATGTGTTGTGTGCGCCATTGACGCAACCCAAAAGGCTGGTTCGTGCTCGTCTCCATCCACATTCAGGAAAGCCTCAGGTGGTTGATGCCTGCCACTCGTGAGCGTACTAATCCTCTTTCGTTCCAGACAAGAGCGGCTGGGAGGTGCTCGTGCGCTCGGGCAAGGAGAGCACCGGTCGTGACGTGGTGGAGTGGGCCAAGGAGGCTGTCCTCCGCGGTGCTGGCGAGATCCTGCTCACGTCCTTCGATAGGGACGGCACGCGATCGGGCTACGACACGGCCCTGCTGAAGGTGGTGGCTGACGCTGTCAACGTTCCCGTCATCGCTTCCGGCGGCGCCTCGACCGCTCACCACATGGTGGACGCCTTCAAGGTCAACCCAAGCCCCTCTTCTCTGCCCGTTGATGAGTGTGCTGACACTGCCATTGACATCTACAGGCGGGCGCGGATGCAGTGCTCGCGGCATCGATCTTCCACAATGGCGAGACCACAGTGGCCAAGATCAAGCAACAGCTGGCTGCCGAGGGCGTCAGCGTCCGCAAGCCGGAGAGCGAGGCCCGTGACAGCGCGGCCACGTTCAACAGGCAGTGCCTGGTTCCCTCGATCGACATCATGAACGGTCACGCCGTCCAGCTGGTTGGTGGCGACCCCACCAATAAGAAGGTTGACGCCGGCGACCCGGTGCCGCTGGCCGAGCAATTCAAGCTCGTTGGAGAGATCGCGGTCGTCGATCTCGACGCTGCGCTTGGTCGCGGTGACAACGTGGAGACGATCAAGAAGCTCCTGTCCATCGCTCCCTGTCGCGTTGGTGGCGGCATTCGTACCGTCGAAAAGGTACTCCCACGCTCTTACCGATCACTTGCTGTCGTGCAGACCAACTGACCATCACGTCGTACACATTTCATAGGCTCTGGATTGGCTCAATGCTGGCGCTGCCAAGGTGGTGATCGGCACCGCTGCGAAGCCCGATTTCCTGCGTCAGCTGCCGAGGTAAGTGAGTGCAAAGAGAAAGAGAGAGAGAGAGAAGAAGAAGAAGAAAGCGAAGCTGAACAATGTATCTCACGCTTTGCTCCCACCTGTAGAGAGCGCGTAGTTGTCGCGTTGGACGCCAGACACGGCGAGGTCGTCGTCGAGGGCTGGCAAACCAAGACTGGCAAGAGTGCGTCGACTCTACTATGTTTTACAAGACTTTGTTGTTGGCACTGAACGTTAGATTCACGTTTCTTCAGATGTCAAGGACTGCATTCGCGATCTGGTGGAGTATGCCGGCGGGTTCCTCGTCACGTTTGTCGAGCGTGAGGGTCGCCTGGCCGGAATCGACATTCCCGCCATCCAGGAGCTCATTGAGGTGCGTTTCCTCGCCTGATGGTAGTCCGCCTGCGCGCGTTCATTTTGTTCACATGTGAGCGTGTGGGCCAATCCGCTGCACAGGAAGTGCAAAAGACGCCTTTCGGCAGGAGCACGCAGATCACCATCGCTGGTGGCATCACCACCGAAGCCGACCTGGCCGCTCTCGATGCCCTCGGCGTCGAAGGCCAAGTGGTACGACGCATCTCTTCTCTCACACGTCAGCAGATGGTTGATGCTCAACTCCATCATGTTGCGGTTACACACAGGGCATGGCGCTGTACACGAACAAGATCGATCTCGGCGACTCTGTCGGAGCTCTGCTGAGGAGCGACCGTCCCGATGGCCTGTACCCGACAGTGGTGGCCGATGAGCGTGGTGCTGTGCTGGGCATGGCCTACTCCAACCGCGAGACCCTGAAGCTCGCCATCAAGGAGAAGAAGGGCATCTACTATTCGCGCAAGCGCGGCGTCTGGCGCAAGGGTGAGACCAGCGGTGCCATGCAGGAGCTGCTCAAGGTACGCTCTTGTTGTGCAGCAGAGCCTCTGGGCCAGGATGATGGGGGGAACTTACAATGACGATTGTTAGGTGGACGTCGACTGCGATCGAGACACGCTGCTCTTTACCGTGCGCCAGTCTGGTCACGGTTTCTGCCACCGCGCCTCGTACAACTGCTTCGGCGAGGGCGAGCGAGGTGCGCACCCTTCTCTACGGACAGCGCTAAGCTTTTGTTGTGCTAACGTAAATTGTGTGACCACCTCATTGCTGTCCCAGGCCTCTCTGGCCTCATGCGCACTCTGGTGTCGCGCAAGCAGGCGGCCCCTGAGGGTTCCTACACCAAGCGTCTCTTCGACGACCCTACGCTTCTTAAGGCCAAGCTGTTGGAGGAGGTACAGGGCCTTTTCTCTGTGTGTACATGCTCGCGCGCAAGGTACACTGAACTAAACTATCGTGACAGGCTACGGAACTCGCTGATGCGGATGGTAAGGAGCACGTCGCCAACGAGGCGGCCGACCTCCTCTACTTTGCGCTGGTGGCTTGCACCAAGGCTGGCGTTTCCCTGTCCGACGTTGAGCGCGTTCTCGGTACCCTCCTCCCAACCCTTCGTAACACAGCTCGCCGTGAGGTTTAACTCCGAATCTGTGTAGAGTCTCGCTCGCTCAAGGTGGCTCGCCGACCTGGCAACGCCAAGAAGCCGTTCCTCAACATTGTGAACCAGCAGGAGGCTGAGGCCAAGGCCAAGCAGCTCGAGAGTCAGAAGAAGGCAAGCGAGGCCCAAGACGAGAAGGTCGCCCTGAAGAGGCTGCGCATCGCCGAGGTGTGGGACCTGCGAAGGGACGTGGTTGACAAGAAGACGCGCGAGATCGTCGAGGAGATCCTGACCGACGTGAGGGAGAAGGGCGAAGAGGCTCTGATCCGGCAGTCAGTCAGGCTCGGTACTCTCCTCCGACCACACGAAACCTCCTCCGCTCGCTACCTTGCTCACCTATCGAGATCGCGCAGGTGATCTTAAGTCGACCGAGGAGCCCTACCTCCGCACGCAGGAGGAAATGAAGGCAGCCTACCTCTCGCTCACGCCCGATCAGCAGGCTCTTCTGAAGCGCACTGCCGACCGAGTCCGTGCTTTTGCCGTCGCGCAGAAGGCTGCCATCCTGCCCGTGCAGGGTATGTCTTTGCGCTTCTGTTGTCACTGCCTAGCGTCGTGGTTGAAGCGTTACCTAACATGCGGGTGATGTGATCTGTGCAGTTCCCATTCCTGGCGGCAAGGCTGGACACAGCGTTGCGCCGGTGGACGTGGCCGGTTGCTACGCGCCCGGCGGTCGCTATCCCCTGCCCTCGTCGGTGCTCATGACCGCCATCACCGCCAAGGTGGCCGGATGCAAGCAAGTCATCGTCGTACGTGTTCTCACCTTACTCTGCTCTTGCTATGATTACGACTCACTAAACTTGCTGTTTCCGTGGCAAAGGCGTCGCCCAACCCCGCACCAATCACGTTGGCCGCTGCTTATGTGGCAGGCGCTGATTCTCTGCTCTGTACGCTCAAACATGCTTCGTTCGTTGTTCAATCTTGCCTGTACTCATTCGCGGCCTCACGCACGTTTGTGTGGTGACTACAGCGGTCGGTGGAGCGCAGGCCATCGCCGCCTTTGCCTATGGCATTCCAGGCAAGATTCCTTCGTGCGACGCCATCGTCGGCCCCGGTACGTCCAACCACCCAACACCCTCACAGCACCGACTTGTTTCTAATACGTCGGAGGCATTCGTGCAGGCAACCAGTTCGTGACTGCCGCCAAGTCTCTTATCGCCGGTCGCGTGGCGATCGATATGCTCGCTGGTCCCTCTGAGTGCCTCGTCCTGGCCGACGCCACCGCGCACCCCGACGTCGTGGCTGCTGACCTGATCGCTCAGGCCGAGCACGACGTGGCCGCAGTGCCTATCCTGGTTGCTTACGACGAAGAAACCGTGCGCAAGGTTGAGCAGGAGGTGGAGGCCCAGCTGGCCACTCTGCCCACCGCCGCCATCGCGCGTGCCGCCTTCTCCAATGGTACGCATCCATGTCTGGCCGTCTGTCTGTGTGACTGAGACTGATTTGTGGCCGCGTTAATAGGTTTCGCTGTGGTCGTCGCAAGCGACGAGGAGGCCATCACCGTATGCGACAAGCTCGCTCCCGAGCACTTGGAGGTCCACACTGCCAACGCCGCCGAGCTCTCGCGCAAGCTCAGCCACTACGGCGCGCTGTTTATCGGCAACAACTCGGCCGAGGTCTTTGGCGACTATGGCGCCGGACCCAACCACACTCTGCCCACCAGTACTGCCTCCTTCTCCACACCGCCATCCATTATAAGGTCAGCTGAACTGACGCGGCGTCGTTGTGTCGATGCTTAGGTGGTACCGGCAGATCCTTCGGCGGCTTGTCTGTTATGTCGTTCCTGCGCGTCCGCACTTGGCTCGACATTGAGGACATCAAGTCCGAGCCCGCCCAACAGCTGGTACGCACATGCGCCTCGCGACACGTTGTGCAGTCCAAGAACATTCAACTCAATGAGACACATTGCACCAGGTCCAAGACTCGGTCGATCTGGCGCTGCTCGAGGGACTCCACGGCCACGCCCGCTCGGCGCAGAAGCGCCTCATCCCGAAGGACCAGATCACGGTGCCGTCGTCAGCCGTCGTGCCTATCCCAGCCCTCTTTGGCAAGCCCGCCGAGCCGGTGGTGATCAACTTCGCCCTGCCCAAGGGTCGCATGATGGACAATGTGGTGACCCTCCTCAAGGGTGCGTTGTCTCATCCCCACCCACGCTTTGATGCTGTGCGTCAGGAGTTGTGTATCTGACGTGTGCGGCGCATCTGGTGATGATCCCAGACGCGGGCATTTCGATCAATGTGGGCGGACGCAACCTGCGGCCCACCATCAACCTGCCCGGCTGGACGGTCAAGCTGCTCAAGCCCCGAAACGTCGTCGAAATGATCCACCACGGCACCCGCGACGTGGGCTTTGCTGGCATCGATCTCATCAAGGCACGTGTGACACACAAGCACGCGGAATGCACGCCACAGCGCGCGCTAACGGTCGTCAGCGTTATTGAATACAGGAACTGGGCGCTGACGATGTTGTTCCCTACTTCGACACCGGTCTCGACCCGGTGCGCGTGGTGGTGGCGGCGCCCGAGAAGCTGCTGGTCAACGGCCAGCTGCCCAAGCGCCACATGCGCCTGGCCACCGAGTACGTGGCCCTCGCCGAGAAGTGGGTCAAGGCCCACGGCGTGGACGCCGAGATCTACAAGACCTTTGGCTCCACCGAAGTCTTCCCTCCGGATGACGCCGAGGTACGGACAGCGCTGGCGTGCACATCAGTTGAGATGATCCAATCAATGCTGATCGCTCGTCTGATTGCACATGCAGATCATCGTCGACAACACGGCCACGGGCACTACCCTGCGAGCCAACCAGCTGGCCATCGTGGACGAAATCACCAAGTCCTCCACCTTCCTCTGCATCAACCGCACGGTACGATGTCCTGTGGGAGGTCTTGGAAATTGTAGAATCCTGGAACTGGGCGCTCACCACACACCGCTATAGTCTCTTGAGGATCCGCGCAAGCACGCTGCTCTGGACGAGTTCGTGATCCTCCTCCAGTCCGCGCTCAACGCCCGCGAGAAGGCCCTGATCGAGTTCAACGGTACGCCACAGCTCCTCTCGCCGTGCGCTCGTGCGTATTGTGGCTGCGCTCGACCTGACACCCCAGCGCTGACGTTGCTTCCTCGTACAGTGGTGGACAAGACCTCGCTCGAGTCCGTGATCGCGGGTCTGCCCTCGATGAAGCGGCCCACCATCTCGACCCTCTACGGCGACGACGGCTTCGCCGTGCGGTCGGTCATCCCGCGCAAGGCCGTGGTGAGCCTCGTCCCCTGGATCAAGGCCAACGGCGGCTCGGACGTCATCGTCACCGAGATCAAGCAGGTCATCGTCTAAAGCCTCGGCGAGACTCTCTCTCTCTCTCGTGGTCACCCCCCTCTTCAACACGTTGTCGATTGAGTCGCTGCATCTTACATAAGCGATTGGTACATGTCCTTCAGCTCTCTCACTGATCGTCCAGGCGTCCTCTTATGGAGCCCGGCCACTTGTTGATATTGAGCCATTCACTCGTCCATCACCTCGCCGTCATCCTCCTCAGCGACGTCTTCCTCCATCCCCTCCTCCTCGCCATCGTTCTCTTCGACAGCATTCTCCTCGTCGTCATCGTCGTCATCCTCCTCCGTCATCTTCTCGGCGGCGACCGTCTTCGTCTTCTTGATGGACGACTTCCTCTTGGGCTTGGGCTTGGCGCGGCCGACGCTCGTCTCGCCGGTCTCGAGGAAGGCGAGGATGCGGAGGATGAGCTCGCGCTTCGTGCCCGACACCTTGAGCTCGCGCTTGCGCGCAAACTCCTGGAGCTCGGCGAGGTAGTACCACTGGTACACGTCGGCGTAGGTCACGCCCTCCTCCAGCTTGGGCTTCTTGGACAGCTTCGTCGTCTTCGTCTTCTTCGCCGTCTTTGCCTTCTCGTCTTCGTCGGGCATGAGGTCGCGCACGGGCGCGTTGGAGACGATCGACTGCACGAGCACCTGGCGGCTGGCTGTCTCGGTCTGCGCGCGCTCGTTCTTCATGTCGAAGCAGATGTCGTGCAACAGCTCCTCACTGTTGACGATGAAGACGACGACGATGAAGATGATGAAGATGAGGTCATGACAAGGGAGAGGACGATGACGACGACGATGAAGAAGAGGGGAGGGTGTGGCGCGTACGGGAGGGACTCGAAGAAGGCGACGACGGCCTGGTGCTCCAGCGTCTTGGCGGCCGACGCGATGACGTCCTTGCCCTTCTTCGTCGCCGCCAGCGGCGGCAGGCGCTTGAGCAGGTCCGCCACGAACTCCTCCGATGCCTCATCCTCCTAGTCATCACCACATGCCATCGTCACGAGGAGAGTGAGACACTGAAGAAGAAGACGATGATGTGGTGTGATGAAGAGGAGGAGGGGCGTACGAGGTAGGTGATGAGGCCGACGCCGCCGGTGGAGGTCGAGATGTGCTCAAAGAGGCGCTTGGCGGCGACGGACCGGCTGGTGCTGCAGTTGCCCTTGTGGTCGATCTTGAGCGCGGCGACGGCCTCGACGACGTGCGGCTTGGTCACGTGCTCGATCATCGCTCGCACCGTCAGCCGCTCGATCTCGGCCACGATCAGCCGCCGTGCCTCGCGCGCCGTCATCTTCGTCTTCTCCTTCGTCGTCGTCTTCGTCGTCTTGGCTCCGTCCTTGATGGCGCTCCTGGTCGCGATGTTGTTGGCCGCCTTGCTCTGGTTCTCCTTGTCGTTGAGCTTCTGTAGAAGACGAGGAGACACACACAGTGTCAGTGAGGTGCAAGGTGTGTGTCGAGGTCGAGGTCGAGGTCAAGAGAGGGTACCAGGGAGGCGGTGAAGGTCGAGTCGAGCGCGCAGAGGTTGGGGTCGCGGGCGCAGATGGTGCGGAGCGAGGCGAGCGGGACGTTGGCGACGACTTCGTCGGGCGTTGGGTACTGTTGGGCGGACATGGCTGGCTCTGCCGTATGTGTGTGGTGGGGTGACGCCCAAGCGTGCGCTGTGTGCGTCTTTATGTTGTGGCTTAGCGCCAAAACGCCTATTGCCAATTGGCCGATCGACTTTTTATAACAGCTCTTGAGTTCGTCGAATAGTTTTGGGCATGCATTTTACGAATTTCATAATTTTCCGTCTGTTTCTACATGTTTTCTCGATCCATTTTGACTGATTGTAGAAGAAAACAGCATTTCTTTTACTTTCTCAGACAGCACAGGCAGCGCTTGGGTGGCGGAGAGAAGAGAAGATGCTTCGGTGCAGGCGACGGTTGAGGATTTTGAAGTGAAGAGCGTGTCACCTGCGCCTGTGTGACAGGCTGCCACCGGTGGTCACACGGTAAGCGGCGCACCACCAAGGGCACCTCTCCTCTCTCCTGAAAACAAACTTTAGTTCACACTTTTGCATCCACACTTTGCATCCACGCAGCAGCAGCAAGAGCAACAGAAGCGACACTTCGACTTTGTGCAGCGATGGAGAGGGAAGAGGACCAGCAACGCGACCGTGCCGCAGGCGAGGAACTCGAGCAGGAGGACGGTGGCCTCGAGGACGTCGAGGCGGGAGCGGATGAGGATGAGGCTGAGGAGGAGCAAGAGAGCAGCACGCCGCTTGACTCGGCCGCTGCTAGTAGCGACGAAGCAGCTGCTGGAGGTCCTCCGCCTCCGCCTGGACCTCCGCCGCCGCCTGGCCCTCCGCCACCGCTGCCCGACTATCTGCAACGAGCCATCGCTGGCGTCCCGCCGACCACCGCGCAGGGAACCTCGCCATCATCATCACCAGCGCCAGCTGAGCCCTTGGGTACCCAGGCCTGGCCTGTGCTCGAGCTCTGATCCCTCTCTGACTGATGAGTGTGTCGTGTGTGGCTGATGATCGTGGTGTGCTGCGCTCTCACACAGATCTGGCGGCGATGATCGCTGGTGGGCGGCAGTTGCGCGCGACCGTGGTGGTCGAGAAGCAGGTCGTCGAGACGCCGCAGGACGAACTTCGCCGAGCTCTCACGCGGCGCAGTATGTCGTAGACCCGCTTCAATGAGTTCCTCCACACAAGGCCTGACCGGATCGGTGTGCGTGCGTTTGCAGTGTCATCCAAGGCGATGTCCAAGAAGGACGAGATTATGGCCCTCGTGGCCAAGCTCAAGGACGGCCGCTTTAACACCTTTGACGACCTCGCGCGCGTGGTTCAGAATGGTACCCCCGACCACACGTCCACATGGCAAGCTGTTGCGTTTTGTTGATGCATTCAGCTCACTCACAACACATCGCGCACGCTCTCCACAGCTGTCCGAGTTCAGAACGAAGTGGGCAACATCGAGCTGATCAAGATGGCCCACTGGCCGCTGGACCTTCTCAATTCGCTCAAGCTGGTCGTCGGCATTGTACATGCTATCAGGTGCGGCTTGCATGCACGCTTGTGCTGTACTGCTCTCGTACGACGCTGACTTGCGAATGCGTGCGCGCGCTGAACATCAGGCGGAACATTAAGAGGACCGAGGACGCGCTGCGCGATCAGGCCAACAAGGGCCTCGTCGTGAACGAGCAAGCCGTGAGCAACATCCGCGATTGCGTTCGCGTTCTGCGCGAGACGGGCCCCAACCTCGAGCAGGCCGAAAGGATTCTGGGCGCGCTCACGGTCAGCGTGCCGCTCCACAAGGAGGCCGCCCTCGCCAAGACCAACTCCCTCATCGAGGTAAGCCTCGAGCCTCGTCCTGCAGAGTCGTTGAGTGTCTGCTGACGTTGTGTGTGCGCGCGCGCATGCAGTCGTCCGTCAACGTGGTGTTTGAGCTTGCCTTGAGCAAGTACAAGCAACCGATACCGCGCAACAGTTTCAACTTGCGCTATCGCCTCAACCACACCATCTCCCTGCTGCAAACGTATGGCCGCTTCTCCAACAGCGAATGCGAAAGCGAACCGCATCACTGACTCCCTGTCCTCCACAGTGCTCTGTCCCTCTGCCGAGAAGCGGGCATCGAATCGAGGGAGAAGAGAGGGCAGGCCAACCAGGCCAACCAGGCCATCCTCGACATTCAACACAAGGTAGTCCTGCTGCACGCCAGTCCGCACGCCAAGTGCGGTTGGACAACTGATCTGATGCCTGTGTCGTGTGAACTCAGTACGCGGACGTGCTCGAAATCAACGCCGTGTATCTCGCCACCGAGACGGAAGCATCCGATCAGGCCACCATCGCCACCGAGACCTCGTCGGCCTCGCCAGTCCAGCCTGGCTCCTTGTCGTCATCCGACTCTGCACCAGCGCCCACGACCGCTTCCCTGACCCGGTCGGGAACCGGCCTCACGCACTCCAGCGGCGCCTCGCGCTTCCTTCTCCACAGCTACATCTCCGAGGGACAGACGCATAAGGTGAGCGCCTTTGTGAGTGGCCTCAAGGAAGCGGAAGGCGATGATAAGGTGCTGTCCGAGCTGTCCAAGGAAGACAACCGCGCTCGCACACCCATGGAAGTAGCGATCCTACAGGTAAGCGTTGCGCGTTGCCTTAAGCCGCTTGAGTGGCTGACGGGCGAATGTGCGTGATCATCAGTCTGATGTGCGGACAGTGCGAGAGCTGCTTTCGCTCTGCTCGTCTCCGTCCGTGGCGTCCTTCTTTGCTTCGTATCGCAACGGAGAGGGCAACACCTATGCTCACCTTGCTGCCTCGCTTCCCTCTGCCGCATCGTCCACGAGCTCATCGCTGTCGTCGTTTTCATCATCATTGCCATCGGTGTCTGTGGCCACCACCATCCTGTCTGCACTCGTCGACAGCCTCTCTGCACAAGCCGAGTCTCCTGGCGTCCTGCTGTCGTCGCATCTCAACGACCGCGGCGAGACGCCACTTCATTGCGCGGCCAAGATGGGCAACGCCGGTACGCCCTCCAGCTTCAAGCTCCCAGCTTGGCCCTGCGACGCCAATGTTGTTGACGCTCTGCCGTGCTGCAGATGCTGTTCGGTATCTGGTAGAGTTGAGCGTGCCGATCTCTGGCAAGGACAAGTTCGGTACGCGCTGCGTGTTTGGCTCGTGTTGCGCCAGCAGGTGAACAGCTCCGCTCACACTCAATCGGGCTTGCAGGTCGAGATGCGCTCTCTCTATTGGCGCTCAAGTGTATCAAGCTCGTGACGGTGGCTCCCCCGCGCCAGGCGGGCGGCGATCGCCCAAATGGACTGCCAGGCCTCAACCGCTACTTCATGAACCCTGCCCTCTCCGACGTCGTGTTCAACGTGCGGGGCGCGCAGTTCCCCGCCCATCGCATCATACTCTGCGCTCAGAGCCCCAACTTCAAGAGGTGAGGCGCCGCTCGTGCGTTTGGCTGCTTGCGCGGCGTGTAGGATGCTAACTAACAACTCAACGCCATGCAGCATGCTCGAGAACAAGGAGTGGAAGGAGGCACACAACGCCGAGGTGCGCTTGGAGGACATGAACCCGGTGGCGTTCAAGCATTTGCTCGAGCACCTCTACTGCGGCGACACTTCCTTCGCCACCGCCGACTTGGACCTCGCGCTCGACATCCTTCACGCCGCCGATCGCTTCCTCGTCGACAGCATGAAGTCCAAGGTACGCAACACACACCTCTACTTCTCGTGTGATCGACCCTCACGCGTCGTGCCCACTCTGTGCCACAGTGCGAACACGTCCTGTTCAAGATGCTGACAGTGGAGAACGCATTCCTGCTCTACACGCGGGCGAGCCTTCACTCGGCGCGCCAGTTGCGCGAGGCGACCGCGCACTTCATCCTCGTCCACTACGACGAGATCGCCTTTGCCGACGAAGATCGCGCCGTCCTGCTCGACATCCTGCGTATGTGCGGTGCAGCCGCCTGATCGAGGAGAAAGCCACAACACACACCCCACACAGCAGGTCCAGGCCACACCGATCCTCTTGGATCTCAGCAATAACCGGATTAATGTTTTTACACCAACATGTTTTTTTAATCTCCGAATGGCCAACTGCCCGGAGGATTTCTCGGGCAGCGAGCAACCACTAGGACTATATATTTCGGGGTTTGCGAGCGAACCACTAAGGGCACGACCTGCGGTGAAGTTGGGCGGCCCTGTTTCTCTCGCCGAGTGGGCCGTAACTCCGCTATATAAGTGGAGGCGCAACATGTGTGCATGTTCTTTGTCTTCTCTGAGCTCCACACTCCTACCTTCTTGTTGCTGCTCGTGTCATGAAGATTCAGTGCTTCAGCCTTCGCGGCCTGGCCATCCTGGCGGTGCTCCTCCTGTGCTTCTCCTCTGCCCTCGTCTCCAGCGCCACACGTACAGATCCGCCATCAACACACTCTGCATCGACCCAGCTCAAATCGTCGTCGTGGTGGTGATCGATTGTGTGGCGCTCCCTGATCTCACATACATGCAGTCGAGGTGTGCCTGAGCGGGTGCCCCTTCTCGTCGGTGAGCATGGCCCTGATCTCGGCCAGGAGCGGCGACGTGGTCCACGTTCGGCAGGGCAACTATCCCAACGAGGCCACCACCAACGTGGTCATCACCGGCGACATCACGCTCAGGTACCCTGCAAACCTGCAAACATGCTTGGCCTGTTTGCTTCTCTCGACTCACTCAAGCGTGTGTGGCTGATGTCAGTGGCGAGTTGGGCGCCTGGGTGGCGCTCTCGTTCGCCTATCCCATCAACCAGTGGTTGACAGTCAACGGCACGCTCACGCTCGTGGGCGACTTTGGGATGCTCATCAACACGGGGAGTTACACAAACAGCGGTACTGCCCCGAAGTCCCACAGTACCCCAGACACAGATGCAGGCAGTGTGACTCACTCGCCGCTGGTGCCCACAATGCAACAGCTATCCTGGTGTCTCCCGGCGGACAGCTCCTTCAGAAGGGCAACCTGTACATTGACGGCGGAAACGGTACACCATACAACAACGCGCGCGCGAGTGTGTGTGTGCGGTGTGGCTCACGTGCGTTCGTGCGACGTCGTTGATGCAACGTCGCCAGCTCGCTACGGCGGCTTCGGCGTCAATGTGCAGGGCACCTGGAAGCAAACGGGTAACATTAGGGTGGAAGCCGTCGGCGACACGTCCTTGAGCGGTAAGTCTCACCCCTCCCGTGTGACACTAGTTTGTTCCACGAATCATCATGCAATTGGTGACTGACACATCTGAGCAGGTGCTGTCCAGCTGGATCAGGGCACCTGGGTGCTTGACGGTACGGCCAAAGTCGACATGAACCTGAACCAGGGCACCGGTACGTTCGCCCTTACAGCAAGCACAGCGATCTGCGTGTGTCCTTACCAACCGCAACCGATCACTGTAGGCGTGGCGCTTTCGACCGCGAGCACTTGGTTTCAGAAGGGCGACGTCCAGATGAGGCTCACCCGGAGCTCCAATGGTAGCCACCCCACATTAGTTGGATACCTCACCATACGCCTTGATACAATCTCCTCACTCTCATCTAAACTCACCTCCGATCGGCATCGCTAGGCGTGGCCTGCCTCGTGGACGCCAACAAGGTCTGGATACAACAGGGGCGCATCAACATGACCGCCTCTGTCTTCAGCGCGGGTATGTTCTCGTGCTTTAAGTGTGTTTAGTCGTCTTTCCCCAGACTAACGCAAAACCTGTACGTATATAAGGCATCGCTCTCAACACCGGCAAATGGATGGGCTATGGCGACATCATCATGAATGTGCTTGATTCTGGAAGCCAAGGTGTGCACATCCCCCCACACCCCTCACGCACGCCCATGGGTGAGCTCTGCTGCGAGGCGTGTGTCTCACCTCTTTCCCTCGCTGTATCTCTCTCTCCACGCACATAGGCATCAACTGTTACAATCCCACTGTGGATGTGATCGGCAATGTGATGGTCCATCAAGGCAACACCTGCTACACTCTGCAGAGTACGTGCTCTAACGACACGCCCCTGGATCTGATTGGTCGCGGTGTGTAACTAGTCTCCACTCTCAAAACTCTCCCCAACACCTCAGATCAGCGCAGCTGCAAGCTCAAGCCCACCTCCTGCTAGTCCTCGTCCCTCATAGTGCTACACGGAGGCCTCCAGCAGCACGCCACGTCCCATCTCTTTAAGTCATCATGCTTTACGTCCGAAGAAATTGTATGGCATTGTTTTTTGAGTACAGAAGAGGATCAGACGTTGTCGGGCGAGGGCTTCTGGTAGGCCACTTGGCTGTAGCTCGCCCACGCCACCTGCTGCGGTTGTGGCTGCCCTGCGACGTACGACGAGGGAGCGAAGCCCAACGGTTGCTGATGAGACACTATGGGCTCCTTCTGCTGCTGTTGCTGTTGGAGGTAATCGGCGGCGCTGGACTGCTGGGGCAGGATGTCGATGACAAGGTACCATCGGCGAAAGTGCTTCTCGATGCCGAAGTGAATGCCCTGCGTGTTGTAGAGCTGGTTCGTCTCCTCCATGTACTCCTTAGCTCTACGCCGCCTCTGCTCACAAGGCAAGCAAGCCATTGGTTGAAGGTGAGTTCAAGCGAATGTGCACACACATGAAGACGATCAAGACGACGGTGACGTACCTGCACAGCATCGCAGACGAAGCAGATGACGGCGATGATGGCGAAGAAGATCATGAAGCCCAGGCAGAGAAAGAAGAACTGGGCGTTGAGGACATCTGTGAGCGAGATGATCGATGTGAACGTGAGCCACGTCGCCAGCGTGAACATCCACGTTGTGGTGTGGAGGACTGTTGAGCCGGTGACGATCCGATTGAGGCCGCGCACGGTGGAGCCGAACTGGGCGTCGGAGATGCGGCCGCATAGGAGGAACGGCAGACTCTCGTCGAACGACCTCTTGCCACAGAAAGACGGGGCTCTCATCTCGAGCTTCACCTGCACCGGAGCCACGCCGTGCACCATGCTGCAGCTGGACGTCGCCGTAGTCGTACAGTTGATGAGCCTCTGTGCCTCCATATTGTGCACTTGGCTGTCGTGAGGAGAGTGTTGGGTTTGTGTAGAGCGTTGATGGATGTGACTTGTACGTCGCCATCAGGATCCTGTGAAACATTGAAAGGAGGGCGAGAGTTCGTCTGGCTTCAGCGAAGGAAAGTAATATCTTAAGTGAGCAGTTCGCTCGTTGTCCGAAAAAAAACTATGCTCGTGGGCGGGTCCCTACCCCATCACGATTTGAACTATGTGTGCTGGTGTGGTGCTAGGGGTAAAACTTTGAAGAATGTGAGCTGTAATTTTTCGGACTTACTGTCTTCGTGGAACAGACTTCGTGTTTGCTTTGCGGGCTGAGGGCGGCAGCAGTACTGCTACGCCCCACCAACACAAACACATCATAGGATGACAACCCAGCAGGCTGGCAACCTTCACCCAGGTGGATTTGGGTTCGTTGATCAGGCAGCTACAAGACGTGTGAAGTCAAGGCGGCAGGAGGAGAGAAGAAAGGCTGCACGACAACTGCAATGAGAGGAGAAGAGAAGACAAGCAGACAAGCAGGAATCAGCATGTCTTCATGGTGAGGAGGACACCCAGAGGCACATTGAAGAAGAGGCTGAGCAGTCTTGAGAGAAGAGAAGATGGAAGCTGGAGAAGTGTGAGCTATGGTGGAAACAGCTACACTGACAGCTACACTGACAGCAACGTTGTTGATCAGCATCACCTCCTCAGTGTGCTCAGAGGCCACACCAAATGGGCCACTGTCCCCAGACCAGCTACCCAAACTACAACTGGGGAATCATGGAGCTGGCCCAGTTTGTGTGACTCCTTGAGCTCCTTGGCTGCCTGTTCTGTGGCGGTGCAGGCACCCTCAAGACCCACTGCTGGTGTGAGGAGTCAGGCTCCTTCTCCATGGAGATTCAGTGTTCAAGGTGCTGGTGCCGCTTCATTCACCCATTCTCTGGCTGCTTGCTTCTTCCTTGGTCCTTCAGGTGGGACGCACCAACCAGAGTTCTTCTGGCCTGGGGACTCCACAGTCTTGGGTTTGAGCGCCTTGAGTCTGTGTGGGCTCTCTCTGGTGGGGTGCCCCTGGTATCATGAGCATGCTTTGCCAAGGTGATGTGCAACATGGTGCAATTCCAGCTTTAAATTGGTATGCTGTGTGACTTCAATACTAACCCTAGCTTTTGCTACAGGTTCGCCCTGCATTGACCATGCTTGCTGATCTCTCCTGTGATGATCAGCTCCACATTCTTCATGGCCACAAGAGTGCAGATATTGCAATTGACTCATGATATGATCATCATGGGTGGCACGCCAACGCCATCACTACAGTGGCCCAAGATGCTCAAGCTGGCATGCTCTCCTGCCTCTCCTGCTGTGCTGTGTGTGGGATTGTGACATGGTGCTGATGACTTTCCACCTGATGATGATGGTGTCTCAACTAGGTGGGACAGAGGGTGGCATTGTAGCTCACCACCATCTGATGAAGGATACAACGTCAAGGGTGCAGCAACACCCTCTGCACACATACACTGGTACTGCAACAACATCAGATCACTATGCTAAGTCACTCCTCAACAACTTCAAGAATCTCACCCACAAGTTTCTGGTCCTTGATGGTTATGCTGCTGGGCTCAAGGCGCACTTCCTCATTGGTATTGTATTTTTTTTAAATTTAATTATTAGTATTATTAGTATTATTTATTATTAGTATTATTTATTATTTATTATTTAAACTAATAACAGATTATTGTTGCAGGCGTCAAGCTCTTCGCGCGCTGTGATGCAGCATTCTGCAACCACATGCGTGCCTTTGTGGGCCACCTGACAGAGCAGAGCCATCAACACTGCCTCCATACCCCGCGCCCGGCACGAACACCACGGCTCGACCCCTGCGGCAACGAAGATGCTGTGGCTGCCCTGCTCACATTCATCAACAGCTACCTTGACGATCACCAGCAGTATCTACATGGCTACAACACAATACAGATAGAGTCCCTCTATGGCTCTATCTGCAAGCGTGTAGACAAAGGTAGGCACTGGACAGTGATGTACGCACCTCTTGTTGACCTCGGCATCATCGAGCGGAATGACGGTACTGCCATTCCTCCATCCTCTGGTCTTGACTCTTACTTGTTTGCACTTGCAGCTCGACTCACTTGCTCTTCCGTGTGCGTGTGCGTGTGCGTGTGCGTGTGCATGTGCGTGTGCGTGTGCGTGTGCGTGTGCGT
>CDFA01021202.1:0-16452 GCA_000826305.1 Acanthamoeba healyi | reverse complement strand
TCTTCTTTCAAGGGAGTGGAGCTTGTGCGCACGGAGCACGCACTGGCCCAAGGATTCGTTTCGTTCAACGACACCAATTCGTACACTCATCGTCCAACATGCGCGGCGCTGGCCCCGGGGGCCTACGTGGTGGCCAGATGGTCCGACGGGCTCTACGCCGTGGTGGTGCGCGACAACTTGGGGCCCCACCGGGTGTCCCGAGTCGACCTCGGGTTCTACCCGATCGCGCTCGTGGCGAACGCCAACGCGATGGCTCTCGTCCGTGCCTCTCTCCGCTACGTCATCGAGACAACTTCGTCGAGCTCGCCTCGCCTCTCTTCGTTCCTGTTCGCTGCCAACGGTCCGTTCGGGATCTTGTTGGCCTTGTATCAGCTGGTCTTCTGAAGCTGATGACGATGACGATGGTGACGATGCACGCCACCTCGACACGATACGAGTTATGAATAAAGGAGCTCAAGGAGAAGGAGTAGGTGGGAGAGAGCTTCTCCTCCTCCTTCTTCCTCGTGCTGCTGCTTTACTCAACCTGAACAAGCGCCACGTTCTGCTCGACGAACTGATCCACCGACACCCCGATGCTCTTGACCTTGCCGTCTGCCGGGCTGCGAATCGTGTGCTGTGTTCACACGTACAGGTGCGCGTGAGCGTGAGCGTGAGGAAGAGAAGCGCGATCAGCGGTTGGGCGTGTATGTCGTAAGCGTACCTCCATCTTCATGGCCTCCATGACGATGAGGGGCTGGCCCTTCTTGACCTCCTCGCCGGGCTGGACGAACAGCTTGACGATCTTGCCGGGCATGGGCGACGTGAGACCGCCCTTGCGGCCCGCCGAGCCCGCAGACAGGAACTTGGGCATGGCCAGGTTGATCTCGTGGTGCACTCCCTTGTGGAACACGTTGAGCGTGTTCTTGTGCCTCACCACTCGGCTATCTGTTGGATCGATGAATACGCTCATGAGCATCAGTGATGATAAAGATGTCGCTCATCAATGAGAGGTGACACTTACCAGTGATGGTCTCGTCACCGACGCTGGCCTTGACCTCGCCGTTGGGCCCCACCTCGCCCTTCACGGTGAACTCGGCGACGCTCTCCTGTTGGGTGTGCGTGTGAGTCCGGAGCGCACGACACCAAGCGGAAGGAGAGAGTGGAGGCAGTGGGGTACGTACCTCGTGGTGATGATCCTTCTTGCCCTTCTCATGAGCAACGACCTTCTTGCACTGCATGCTGACGGTGTTGTCGGGGTGGTAGGTGGCCAGCACGGCGAACTCGGCCGACTCCTCCTCGCCCACCTGAGCGACGAACCGCAGCTCGCGCGTCTGCGCCTCGTTCAACCGCCAGCCGGGCAGGGACCACGCTCCTGTGTGTGCACGACCATGTGTATGATGCGTTGATGAGAAAAGCACGATCGAGCTTAACCATGCACGAGCGGTGTTGAAGCAATTATGTACCGTGCGAATCAGCCGAGTTGCGCTCGGCCTCCTTAAGGTTGGCAGCGCGCTCCTCGCTGAGGACGGAGAGGGCGGCCAGTGCGAGCACCTTATTCGACGGAGCGGAGATGGCAGGGAACAGCTCGCTGCGGTGATTCTAACAAAGACAGCGCGATAAGCAAAAGCTCTCTCTCTCTCTCTCTCATTTACAGCGGAAACGGACGATACCTCAATGAAGCCCGTCTCCACATCACCATCGATGAAGGAGGGATGAGTGGCGAGCTTGCCCAGGAATTCAATGTTGGTGTTCAAACCCACAACCTTGGCCAAAGCAATATCGACACAAACGGATGAACCCGTTAGCGCACGAGTGTTTACATGGCAGGCAACGAGGGTGGGAGACGGGAGTACCCGGTAGTTGTTGAGGCTGACGTTGAGGCGTCTGAGGGCTGAGGTACGGTCGGTGTCCCACACCACCAGCTTGGCAATCATGGGATCGTAGAAAATGCTTACCTGCGCACGAACCAATGCAAACACGACATCGGCTCAGCTTCTCTTCGTCCCTTCAAGAGCAGCAAACATCCCTGAGCGGCTCTTGAGGAGAGGCTGGGGGGCAGTTACCTGATCGCCCTGGCGCACACCAGTCTCGATGCGCACTTGAGAGGAAGGCTCGGGCGTGGAAAGGTGAACCAGCTTGCCAGTACCGGGAAGGAAGCCCCTGTGCATCACATAGTACGGCATGTAAGCTTAAAGCAGCCCAGCAGAGTGTCGTGTGTGGCAATGGTGACATACTTTCGGGGGTTCTCAGCATAGATGCGAGCCTCAAACGCGTGACCGTTGATCTTGAGCTGCTCCTGAGTGAGCGGCAGAGTCTGGCCGGAGGCCACCTTGAGCTGCCACTCGACGAGATCCTGACCGGTGATCATCTCCGAGATGGGGTGCTCGACCTGGAGACGTGTGTTCATCTCCATGAAGTAGAAGCCCTTGGTGGTGGAGTCCATGATGAACTCCACGGTACCGGCACCGACGTAGCCCACGGCCTTGGCGGCATTGACGGCCGCCTCGCCCATGCGCGCTCGCAGCTCCTCGGTCATGCCGGGCTGTCAGAAGACAAATGCAAACAGGAACGGCATGTCAGCTCGCTGGATCTTCTCCGAAGTGGCACAAGCACACGTACAGCAGGCGCCTCCTCGATGATCTTCTGGTGTCGACGCTGAACGGAGCAGTCACGCTCGAACAGATGGACCACATTGCCGTACTTGTCCGCAAACACCTGAAATTCAATGTGTCGGGGCCTGTGCACATAGATGCAGTCAGTTATGTGTCGCATGTGTTGCAGTGCGTGCGTGCCAACGTACTTGGTGATGTATTTCTCAACCAGCACGTTCTCGTCACCGAACGAGGACATGGCCTCGCGCTTGGCCGAGAGCAGAGCCTCGACAAAGTCCTCCTTGGTCTCCACAATACGCATACCCTGATGGCAGAGCGTGAGTCAGTCTACGAAGAGATGAGATCGACTGTCATGCACGCTGTATGAAGAGTACCTTGCCACCGCCGCCCATAACGGCCTTGATAAGCACGGGGTACTGAATTTTCTCGGCCTCGGCCATCAGGTAGTCCACGTCCTGCCTCTCGCCGTGATAGCCAGGAATGATGGGCACGGCAGCATTGCTCATGATCTTCTTCGACTCGCTGCACACACGTCGTACATTGTTAGAATTCACGTAACAAGAGACTGCCATGCGTGCAGGGTAGATCTACCTCTTCGAGCCCATGGAGTTGATGGCCGACGGGGGAGGACCGATGAAGACGAGTCCGCTCTGCTCCACGAGGTCGGCGAACCGCGAGTTCTCCGACAGGAAGCCGTAGCCAGGGTGAATGGCCTGTGAACGAGAGATCAACCGAGAGTCAGACCTACTGCGCACTTACAGCGTCGGGTAGGCTTGCGTGTGCGTGTGCGTGTGTGCGTGTGCGTGCGTTGACGTACCTGCGCGCCGGCCTTCTTGGCCACTTCGAGGATGAGGTCGCCCTTGAGGTAGGACTCCTTGGCGGGAGGAGGGCCGATGAGGTACGCCTCGTCGGCCATGGCCACGTGCATTGACTTGGCGTCGGCCTCGCTGTACACCGCCACCGTCTTCACGCCCAACCGCTTGCACGTCCTTCAAACCCAAAATGCGCACGTGAGTGCGTGCGCGCGAGATTAGAAGTGAAAAAATATATAAATCGAATTAATAAACTCGGCGCAGTCGAGTGCAAGAGAAGACGTACTTCATTACGCGGCAAGCGATCTCGCCTCTGTTGGCGATGAGCACCTTGTCGAACATCCTGCCATCCTTGCCTGGGGGGGGGGCAGATTAATGTACATTAACAAAATTAATTCATATGAAATAAAAATTTAAAATTTAAATTTGTATTGGTCCTAGGGCGCAATCGATAAAGGAAGGACCAAGGGCTTTAAATTGAGGGCAGGGAAGGGGGATGTCGGGTTCTTACCAAGGCCGGGGCGAGACGAGTAGGAGGCGAGGGGAGCGAATCGACCGGCCCTGCGCTCGAGCGCGAGCAGCACCGACCGGGACGACGGCGCGCCGTACGTCACCGCCGAAGCGGCAGCCGACATGCGGCTGTTGCCCGCCGCAACCAAGCTCGTTCTACGTGCCGCGTACATGGTGTCTCAACCACCGATAAATTTCTAATGTCGAATTGATTTTTTTTTTGATCTGCACAGATGTGTCGCGCTACACGCCCCTGACCGATAGGGCGGGATTGGGCCGGTCGGTGATCACCGCGACAATGACCGGACGGCCTGGACTGACGGTTTTGGGCGGGTAAAGTTTTCGGCTTGGTTTTGGCTGGATGGGCTGGAGTTCGTCACAAATTGCAAACAAACCCAAACAACAGGACAGAAGATACATGTACGGCACGGCCTCAGGGTGATGCAGGGAGGTTGTTCGCTTTCTTTCCTCCTCCTCCTTCACTCTCTCCTTCTTCTCTTATTCCTGCTGCCTGCGCAGTCCTCCGGGCTGACCATCCCCCACCACGAAGATCAGTTAAATCCTGTCCGGACCTCGCCACGTCCGGCACTCCCTGCCTTTTCTCCTCCTCCCCCTCTTCCCTCTTCACATCAGGCAGCCGGCTGCCCGCCGAAGCCCCCACCTTGCAAGCCCCCCTCCTGTACGCCGGCTCACTTTCGCGCTGTCGCTTTCGCTCTTCGTTCTTTTCTCTCCATTTCCCTCACGGTGTGGCGTGGGATCGAGCAGGGGACGAAACCAGACAGCTCTTGGTGGATTTGTACAATGCCACGAACGGTCCAAGTTGGTTCCGCCGGTGCCATATCAACGACTCGTGCTGGCTGTCGGGTAATCCAACCTTTGTTTGGCTTTGAGCCTCTTCCATAGCTCGAACTGCAGCTTGACAGCGTCCATGCGTGATCTTGACTGCGTGCGTGCCGTGTCACACACAGAGGAACCCTTTTGTGAATGGGTGGGCGTTCAGTGTTTAATCGATAGTGAGGGCACGTGGGTGGCGCTCACACTGGAAGCCAACAACCTCTCTGGCCACCTTCCACAGTCCTGGAACCACTTCTGCACGCTCACCGCTCTCGACCTCGACAACAACGTTCTCTACGGCAATCTGCCGGCTTTTGGCTCCGAGATGGCATTCGATCGACTGACCACGTTGAAGCTAGCGCGCAACATGTTCGCTGGTCCCTTGCCCGACTTTTATGGTACGTCATCCCGGCACAACACGACGCACACGCGCAGGCTGCAGGAAGCGCCAGCGCTAAGATCGAGCTCGTCTCTCCAACCAAAACCAGGCACTTTGGGCAACTTGCAGACGCTTTCGCTGGGTGCCAACATGATCGGGCAATCGCTTCCCGCGTCGCTCGCCTGTCTGTCGAACCTGCAACACCTCATGCTTGGCATCAATAACTTCTACGGCCAACTGCCGGATATGTTCAATCCCACGTCGCTGGTGACGCTGGTACATTCGATGCATCCCACGTCTGATCACGCCTCTCTGCACCAAGGATGGTCGCTCACCATTCCGCTCTGCCGTTGTTCGACCTCGTCTAACACAGGACGTATCGGAGAACGCCCTCAGCGGCCCGCTGCCACAGACCTGGAACTTCACCGGCTTTATCCCTGGCCTGATATCAATCAACCTTGCAAACAACAAGTTTACAGGTTAGTCCTAACCATGCCGCGTGACGGAGGTTTGAGCGTTCCTGAGCGTGTGCCTGCTGACGTCACGCTGTGGCTCTAATGTACAGGCCCCATACCGCCCTCGCTGGTCAGCGCGCCGCGTCTAAGCAAGCTCGTTCTATCCAACAACCTGCTCACGGGCATCATTCCGGCGTCATTGACGCGCGTCCCCACCATCTCAGTGCTCTTGCTCAACAACGACTTCGAGGGCGAGATCCCCTCTTTTGCCGAGGTGTGACCGCATCGCCAGCCCTCTCGTCAGTCTGACTGGTGTTGCGCATGACCCTGACCTGTGTTCTGTGTCGCACAACAGACTTACTACAACGTTCCGCTCACCGTGCTCGACGTGAGCGAGAACGCCAATATGAACGGCACCATCGGGGACGATCTGATCTTAACTGCGCCCTCGTTGGCCTACATTTCCATCAAAGGTGCGTGCGTGTGAGCGTGTGTCCGTGTGTCGTGTGTCGTGTGTCATGTTATGACCTTGGGCGCCATGCCTCCTTCCTCTGCGTGCGTGCATGGATGCAGGCAACAAACAGATGCGGCTGAACGTGAGTTCCACGCTCAATTGGTTCGGATTGGACAACAGCAACATGGACACCGGCGATCGGCGAGTCTACTACTGCCCGTCAGCTAGCTCCTACCCGCCCTATTACTTTCGCGTACCGCACTCCTCCTGCCATCTCCCACCCCAGCCCTCGACGAGGGCTCTGACCTTGATCCACGTCGGGCTGGGCGCGAATGCAGATCAGCACGTCGCCCGAGTTCTTTGGCTATGAGCTCTGCCGCTGTGCCGACAAATACTACGGCGCGCCACCACATCACTGCGGCCTCTGTCCAGCCAACTGCGAGTGCAGGACGGGCAACACGCTCTCGTGGAGACGAGGCTTCTATCCCATCTTGAACAATATCTGTACGTCGCACGCACACGCGGCATTCACAGGCGATGCTGTTGTTGCTGGGGCTGACGTGCACGTTCTGGCGTTTAGCCGAGGTGACGGGAGCGATGCCCTGCACCGACTACGGAAGCGATGGCTCGAACAGCGCCTGCAATCCCTTGGGCAATTGCTCGTCCCAATGGAGCTTTCCACTCAACTCCTCGTGCGTTCTCTGCGCCGCCGGCACCGAAGGTAAGAGACTGACTCGTCCTCGATCATCCCGCGCAGTCAGATATGGCATTGTGTCACTCACGGTTTGGCACGCGCGCACAGGCCGGCTGTGCTCGCACTGCGTGTGCGCCTCGTCGGCCGATTGTTCCTTCCGCAGTGGCAGCCGATGCATCAAGTGCCAAGACGAGGCCATGGTGGGCATCACCACGGGCATGTGCGCGTTCGTACTGAGCTGCGTGCTGCTGCTCGTGGCCTTTCACATCTGGCGCCGGCGGCCGCTGCTGGCTCGGCTGCGCAGAGCCGCGCGCGAGGTGGGCGACGGCGGCGCGATCAAGATCTTCATCGTCTTTGCCCAGACCACGGCGATGCTGAACAGCACCTGGCCCGAGTGGGTGCTGAGTCGCGGCATGCGCTACCTAGACCTGTTCAACGCCAGCACTGATGGCACGGGCATCGAGTGCGTGCTCAACTGGATGAGCGATCCCGTGTGGAACCTGGCCACGTTCTTCCTCATCGTGCCTCTAGCCACCGCGCTGATCGTTGTCATCGTGCTCGCTCGGATCGTGTATCTCTATCGCTGCGGCAGGCTTGGCCTCAAGAACCAGCCACTCCGCGAAGACTCAGCCCTCGTCGTCAACGACGATGCCCAAGTTTCATCAGCCGAGTGCAAGCACGGCGCCGGTGACAACTGCGGCCAGAGCTACGTCGTCGAGCTTAGCAGCAGCACGCGGCCTCGGTCGCCGACTTGCTCAGACAAGGTCGGACGGCCTTGGCGTGGCGGAGTCTACGCCTGGCTGTGGGTCGTGTGGTTCCTCCTCTGCGAGCTCACCAACCGCACGTTGGCGGTGTTTGACTGCGTCGATGAGCCCAACGCCAACGGCTCCAGATTCATGGCCTCCCTCCCCTGGCTCTCCTGCTCCACGTACGTAGTCGCCAACATTCGACCATCATTGACCTCACTGCTCATCGCTCACACTGCCCGATTGTCACGCTGAACAACAGAGACACTGATTGGGGAATGCTCCAGAAGCTGAGCGTGGCCTCGATCGTTGTCTACATGTGCGGCATTCCTCTGCTGTTCGTCGCCATCCTGTACTTGTATCGTCAGCGCCTGCACGACCCGCGCACCCGCTACTGCCTGGGCGGTCTGTTCGCCTGCTACCGGCCCGGCATGCGCTGGTTCGAGCTCGCCGTCACGGCGCGGCGCCTGGCGCTGCCCGCTCTGCTGTCGCTCGTCTCTTCGACCAACCCCGTGCGACCCGCCGCCATCATGCTGGTGCTGCTGGTCGCGCTCACCCTCCAGCACTGCCTCGTGCCCTTTGCGTCGCCCTCCGACAACCTGCTCGAGGAGGCGGCCATCGGCACCTTAGCGTTCACCTTTGCCACGCAGACGCTGTGGAAGACCTTCAACCAGCTCAACTCGCTGAGCGATCTTCACCTCATCACCGAGGGGAGCGACTTTGCCGATCTCCTCACCGTCGCTGATGAGTACGCTCAGCTCGTCTTCTTCATCGTGCAAGTGCACATGATTCTCTTCAGAACTAATTAAACACTCACACGCTCTGGCGATACAACGTGTGTGTCGTGAGCAGCTACGCCTACCTGCTCGTGGCGCTCGTGCTGGTGCTCAATCTCGCGGTGCTCGCGGTGCTCCTCTGCTTCGTTCTGCTTCCACTTGCTAGGCCGCTTGTCTCTGCTCTCCGCCGCCGCGGTCACCAGCCGCCACCACCGTCCTCCTTCGCCAAGGAGGGCAGCAGCAGCCGTGAACTCCCATCGCTCTCTGCCGATTAGCCACAAGTGTATTTCCTCGTGTACAAGTGGCGCCACTGCAAACATGACGGATTGGTTCCGCACACTGTCAATCTTGTGTGTGTCGGTGGAGGCAATTCATGTGGCGAGTGTCGGCACAAAACACATCTGGTGAACAAGTTGGGGCAACGCCATTTTATTTTATTTTTGTGTTAGCTTGTTTTGCTGGGGTACCCCAGCAAGCTCGCCGGTACACTCTACGGGTGCACTGGGGAGGGGAAGAAGAACGAAAACGAAGACGAAAGCGAAGAAGAACGAAAGCGACAACTACGTAGGAATTAAAAATTAAATAACTGAACCACAGACCAGCAAGAGACAGAGGGCTCTTGACCACTACCACAACCACCATGACGGAGAAGCCAAAGAGGTCGGTGAGCCTTCTCGACGACGACCAGCTGCTGTCCAGCACGTCGACGACGGGGGGCGGTCTGCGAAAATCGAGCACCAAAGATGAGAAGAAGGAGAGCAGAAAAGACAGCAAGAAGGAGAGCAAGAAGGCCACGGCGGACGAGAAGCGTGGCAAGTACCGCAGCCGCAGCCTTCTCGACCTCTCCTCGGCCTCGGTCAGCAAGAGGAACAGCGGCGAGGGCGCCGCCGTCTCGACCTCGTCGTCGTCCCTCCTCGGCGGCGACAAGCCGACCAAGAAGGGCAGCTCGTCGAGCAGAGGAGGACAGGACAAGTACGACTCGTCGACGGTGAGCGCGCGCAGCAAGAAGGACCGCAAGCCGAGCGCGGTGTCGTTCGCCGCCGCCGGAGAGAACCACACCACGGCGCCGCCTGTCGCTGGCCTTTCGCTCGGTTCGTTCGCCTCTCACGCCTCCACCTCCTCGCACTCGACGTTTGTGTCCTCTCTGCGCAAGGAGAAGAAGGACAAGGACAAGGACGGCGGCAGCTTGAAGCGAGAGAAGAAAGAGAGCAAGAAGGAGAGCAAGAAGGAGAAGAAGGAGAGCAAGAGAGAGAAGAAGGAGAAGGACGGCGGCGGCAGCAGCAAGAGAGAGAAGAAGAAGGAGAAGAAGTCCAAGTCGGGCTCGTTTATCGGATCGTCGATCTCGAGCTCCTCGTCGTCGGCTGCGGGCCTGGGCGACAGCGGATCGCGACGGGTGCGAATGTCGCTCACGCCGCGCGGATCGGTCGACGACTCGCAGCGTCCGACTGCAGTCCCGACCGTGGTGGTGTCGGCCAGCAGCGAGCTGCAGCTCGAGCAGGAGAGAGCGCAGAAGCAGGCAGAGGCAGAGGCGGCGGCCGCAGCGGCAGCGGCAGCGAAGCCCAAGCGCGTGGCGACGCTGTTCCTGGAAGAGTTTGGAATGAGCACGCCCAAGCCACAGCCTGAGGCTGCGCAGCCCGAACCCACACCCGAACCCGAACCTGAGCCCGTGCCGGCGCCCGCGCCGCAAGCCCAGGCGGTGGAGAGTGCGGCGGCAGTGAAGGACGGCGAGAAGGACGAGGAGAAGGTGGAGGAGGAGACGAAGAGGAGCGAAACGGAACAGCCACGAGAGGATCAGGTAGAGCACGCGGCGCCACAGGTCGAGGACGAGGCAGTGGTGATGACGACCGAGTCGGACCAGGCTGCGGACGAGGCTGAGAGTGCAAAGACGCTGTCAGAAGAAGTGGGCAGGAAGGGCGAGGACGAGACAAAGAACGAAGCAAGCGAGGACAAGGCGACGGCGGAGACGGATGCGGTTGAGGAAGCAGCTCCTGGCGCCAGCGCCTCCTCCGCCCAAGAGGGAGAGAACAAGGCGTACGAGGAGAGTGAGGGCGCAGATACGCAACCAGACGTCAAGGACGCGACTAGTGTGGCACCTCCGCCCTCGGAAAGCGAGGTTAGCTCCGAAGCGGAGCAGAGCACTGCCTCCACAATCAACGCAACAGACGCCTCCGCTACAACGTCTGGCGAGGCTGCTGCCACCACAGGATCGGAGAGCGATGAGAGCGAAGCCTCGGCTCCGGTCACAGATTCGCAAACGCAGACGGAAGGAGAGCCGGCGGCAGTGACGGTGGTGGTATCCAGTGACGGTGACAGCGAAGGCGCGGACGGTGATCAGCAGACCACCGCCAGCAGCGAAAGTGGAGCGGGTGCGACCGCCGAGGATTCCACGCCAGCCAAGGAGGGCGATGACGACGACAACGAGTCCGAGACGGACAGCGCCAGCGGTAGGAAACGTACCGGGACGCAGGCCTTCTTTGACACGATGAAGCAGGGCGTGGCCAAGATGGAGTCGAGCGGCACACTGCCTCTGCCTACCAACCCCACGCGCTCGGCGTCGTCAGGCGCTCTCCCGATGGCTTCGGCTGGCGGCCAGGCCGCGAATGCCGGAGGACGACCGTCCTCGGCCGGAAGCAGCACCAACCTCTTGACGCCTCGCGGTAGCGGGATGGCGCCACCGCAGCCGCTTCCGATTCGGTCTGTGTCGGCGCTGGCGCAGGCCCTGCAGTCCCCCACACAAAACAGCCCCAAGTACGATGCACACGCGCACGCGCACGCACACGCCCAACGATACGGTATCTAACACTCTCCATGTGTCACACATCAGGACGACTTCGCCGCGCGAGGATTCGAACGTGCCCAAGCGCAACGTGCTGGAGCGCGCCAAGTTTCTGCAGCAGCCGGGGAGCGAGGACGAAGCCGAGCGTCAGAAGCTGTTGAGCCCTCGCCAGAGCATCAGCGGCGGGAACGTGCTGGAGCGGGCCAAGTTCCTTCAGCAGTCGCCCGAATTGGACAAGGAGAGCAGCAAGCCCGCGGTCGACATTCCTCGGGGAAGCGTATATGAGAGGACACAGTTCCTGCTGGCGCCAAAGGAGGCCGAAACGTGCCAGTCCGCAGCGGACAAGCCCGACATGCCGCGTGGGAAGATCCTCGAGAAGGCTCAGTTTTTGCAGCAGGCACCGGTGCAGGTAAGCGGATGTCTGCGTGTGCGTTAGTGCGTGCGTAGTGGGCTCATGCTGTGTGCGGGTATACAGGATCAACGACGACCGAGCATGGCCGGGGAGGTGCTGGGTGCAGAGCCCAAGAAGGTGAACCCTAAGACCATGGCCATGTTCGACTCCATCCTCCAGCAGATGGTGCGTCACGGCGGCCCCACTGAGGCCTCCGGAGGTAAATCCTCCCGCGAGCGCGCCGACAGCGACAAGTCACGCTCGCAGCGCAGGGATTCGGGAGACGCCGTCGTGCCAGGTCGCGTCAAGGCTATCTCCGTGCTGCCCGTTGCCGCTGGCGCTGCTGGCGCCGCCCCTGCGCCCTCGGGAGACTTGTCTGGTGAGGTAGCTACTGTAACGACGCCGTCGGCCGCGGACTTGCTCAAGAGTCCGCGGCGCAGGCCTCCGCCTGCCTCGCCCAGCACGCCCACCGTGGCGCCCGACGCAGTGCACGTACAGTTTTCCGAGCCCGATGCTACCACCGGCAACAGGTACACATCCGCGCAGTGTGAGAGTTCACTAGAGAACGACGCTGACCCGTATGATCGTGCCAGGATCGTGTCTCTCGGCACCGTGCCCGGCTTGATCAACCGTCTCACCTGCGCCGATGAGGACCCCTCTGGTGCGTGCCTGTCACGTGAGTAAGCAAGCGTCGTATCTTCTCGACCTAACACGAGAATGCAAAACTACCAGGGTTCGATCGGGAGCTCTACATCGACGTGTTCCTGCTGGTCCATCCGTTGTTCGTGTCGTCCATCACAGTGCTCGACCACCTTCGACAAACGTACAACACACACACACACATTCTCTTGCTTGATTGTCTGGCACTGACACGACGTGGTTGGAGCAGTTACGTGTTAACTGGCGCGCTGCCGTCGTCGCTCGAGGAGAAGAACAAGACCAAGGGCTATCGCTCGCCCGCAGTCCGGTATGTGTTTGCTTTCGCAGTGTGCAAGCAGCCTCACTGATCGCAACGAACACTCTCTCGATCCATCGATCATGCAGGGTGATCCAAATCATGACGCATTGGGCCGACCGCTTCCCACTTCTGTTCGCCAACGACAAGCCGCTCACGGCCAAGTTCGAGGGCTGGGTGGAGGAGCTCCGGAAACAGCGTGACGCCGAAAAGAAGGAGAAGCGCAGCAAGGATCGCGCGACAGTCGCTTCCAAGATCGACTTTGCGCCCTTCTTCGCCGCAGCCGCCAAGCTGGTTCGTGCTGTTGATGTCGGTCGTCGTGTGGTGTCGTGTGTGTCATTGCGGGCGGCAGCTCACAACGAACGTCCTCGTGCTTGCGCTCACACAGAAATCGTTCCTTGAGAATCTGGAGAGCGATCTCAAGGTCGAGGAGGAGGCCGAGGCCAAGGCCAAGGCCGCAGCCGCGGCAGAGGCCAAGACCGAGGAGGAGCCCAAGGAGCCCGCCGAAGAGGATCTGAGCGCCGCACCGATTCTCAAGGAGGTAACACTGACACTGACGCACACTAGCGGCGGCCAGAGACTCTTTCTTCTTCTCTGACACTATCTCTTGTGTTACTCAATCAGCTCTCGGCCAAGGAATTGGCGCAGCAGCTGACGCTGGCCGATTTCAAGACATTCTCTCGCATCAGCCCGATTGAGGTACGAGACGCACCATCACCATCATTCCTGCCTACACCTGGGCTCTGCACGCAAGCACACTTAAGCTCAACGTTCTCTCTTCGCATGGCGTACTCAGTACTTCCACCAAAACTGGGTCAAGCACAAGGAATACGCGAAGAACCTCTCAGCTATGATTCGCTGGTTCAACGAGGTAATGCATTGGGTGAATGGAAGGCGGTGGCCGTCACTCCTTTTGCGCCACTAACGTTTCTATCTGTTCCTTTCACTGTGTTTCAGGTGAGCTTGTGGGTGATGACGCAGATTGTGATCGGCGCAGAGGTGAAGGACCGCGCCAAGACTATCTCCAAGTTCATCAACGCCGCCAAGGTATGCCGCCGATGGCAAGATGAGTACGTCGTGCGTGGGTGCGTGCGTGATCTCACTCGGAGCCCGTCATGACAATAATACAGGAAATGCGAGCATTGAACAACTACAACGGTATCATGCTGCTGCTCTCGGCCCTCAACAACTCCTCCATCCGACGGCTCACCGCCGAGTGGGAGGTGCGTGTGCCTTCTTACCTCCTCTCCCAAGCTCCGCGATCGCTTACCAATGGTGCGCGTGTAGTCGGTCGGACCCAAGGCGCAGCTGGCGCTGGACACCCTGTACGAGCTGCTCAACCCCGATGAAAACTTTTCCAACATGCGGGTACGCCTTGCCGTCACGTTCGGTTTTGCACGCGTGCAGGTGACCGGAGCGATGCCCTGCAAAGGCACTAACGCACACACGACACACACATGCAGACGACGCTCTCGTTGTGCACGCCGCCGGTGATCCCGTTCATGGGATTCTACCTCACGCAGGTGACATACATCGACGAGAACGACGACACGCGAGACGGCATGGTCAACTTCAACAAGATGATGATGCTCGGTTCGTACACCGCCACACTCTTTGCTTGCCTCGCACACACTGCTTACGTCGTCGTCATCATGCGTGCAGGCAAGGTCATGCTCGAGCTGAACCGGTACCAGAACGCGACGTATCCGTTCAAGGCCGTGCCGCAGGTGCAGAGCTACTTCCTCGACCGGTCAAAGCCGACTGACGACAAGAAGAAGGGCGGCAGCGGCAATTTCGGGCGCATGCGCTGGATGGACGAGAAGGGCGTCTACGACAAGTCCCTCATCATCAAGCCACGCGGCTCTTGATTGAGCCATCTCAACGGCTGTCTCTCGCACTCACTCACGCACTCGCTCACGCTCCATCTCAGGCTGTGTGCGTGTGCGTGTGGTTGTGTGCCTCAGCGACATAAAACCCCTCCCGTATTTTACACACACACACACACACGGCGCACGACACCCGCACGACACGACACAGAACGACACGCGAGGGAGGACGGTGGTCCCTCGTTCACCGAAACCACATGCGGAGGAACGACATAAACAGAAGAGAGAAGACAAAGAGATGGACTCAGGGAGCAGTGACAGCAGGGGCAACATCGAGGTGGCGCTGGTGGACAAGGAGCTCATGCACATGGTGTTTGGCTTCCTCCACCTCTCCCACCTCGCCTCCGTCTCCCGCGTCTGTAGGTACAAAAAATAACTTAAAATTATTATTATTTTTCGGTTCGGACATATAATAGGGGAATGATTTTTGGTGGATTGCAGACGATGGCAGGTGCTGTCGCGGGCCGATGAGGTGAAGCGCGCGCTGGTCACCGGACGCGTCCAGTCGATGTGCCCCAACGATCAGCACACCGGCCTCGGCCGTAACGGCTCAGGGCTTGCAGGGTGTGTACAGTTGACCGCCGCCATCATCCATCACCACGCCTGGAGACTCGAGCACTGCACACTTGGCTGCACACTAACATTCTGGCGCGCCTCATCAACAGACAATTGCGCGTGATCCGGGCTCTCGAGCATGAGACCATCGTTCAGATCTCCACCGTCGTTTACACCTATGACAAGCAGCACACCCTCGCTCTTACCCTCGATGGTAAGCAAGTGACCTAAGTCGTTCTCTCTCTCTCTCTCTCTCTGTGTGCCGGCGCGCGCCGTCGGCGACGCTACTCACTTACCATTCCTCTTGTGGCGTATGCGCAGGTGAGGTGTACGCGTTCGGCGATAGTACTGATGGCAAGCTGGGCCTGGGGGACGTGACTGCGCTTAAATTAGAGAATGTGATCTACAAGCCGACGCTAGTCTCCGCGCTCAGGGGTGAGAAGATCATCAAGGTGCCGACGAGCAAAGAACGTGGCCACCAAGGGAGCAAAGAGCGTGCTCGAGTTGGGAGCTCACACAAGCGTTTTTGTGATCTGCGTGGTGCGACGCAGGTCGCGGCAGCGGGAGCTCACAGCGCGGCTCTGTCCTCCAGAGGCACCGTTTTCACTTGGGGTACATTCACGCCAACACGCCAACACGCCGCACGCAACACGCAAATCACACTCGTGCAACGACCAGGATTCAGCAGCAATTATCGCCTCGGGCTGACTCAGAACACGGGATCGGTACCCGTGCCTGCCGAGGTGCTGTGCATCGGTGATGCCTCTCGCCCCTTCATAGTCGACCTCTGGTGCGGCAAGAACGTAACGCTGCTGCTCGACGACCAAGGCGTGCTCTACTCCTTTGGCGTGACGAACTGGTATACCCCCACGGCGGAGCGCTCGCGTGTGGTATGGTGCTCACCGCTGAACTGGTCTGCGCGCGCCCGCGCGCGCGCGCACACACACACACACACATACATACATACACAGCCTCGGTCGCTCATCCAAACAGGACAATGGAGTCGAGAGCGAGGGCAGGCCGCAGCCGGTGGTCTTTCCGGGCGGCGTCAAGATCAAGTCGGCCGCCATGGGCTCTGAACACGGACTCGCAATCACCACGGACGGTACGAAGCGCTCCCTGCATATCGAGACGTCTGCGCGCATGCGTGTGGCACGACGTACGCACACAGTGCCGCCGGCGCGGGCCTGGTGACAACGGGTACGGTGTGGTGCACGAGCGAGCAGGGCAGGTGTACTCGTGGGGCGTGAACAGGGGCAAACTGGGCCACAGCGACCTGGCAAACCGAACCACGCCGGAACTGATCAGCGCGCTGGCTGGCAAGCGGGCGGTCCAGGTGGCGTGCGGCGCTTTGCACTCGCTGGTGCTCACTGAGGACAACGTCCTGTACTCATTCGGCTACGTACGTCATCACATTAGACGGCGAGCACGTTCGATGGCTTACTCTCTCTCTCTCTCGCTTTGCTTGCTTGATTGGTAACAGAGCGGGCTCGAGCAAGCAACCACCGGCGGCCTTCCCCATGTGGTGGACCTCGTAGAGGGCCTCGGCACGATCATCGCCATCTCGGCTGCCCACAAGTGCGTGCCAATCGCTCCCTCCGCACACAGGCACACGACACGCACACACAGGCACACACA
>CDFA01021201.1:0-11506 GCA_000826305.1 Acanthamoeba healyi | reverse complement strand
AGCAAACAAATATCTGAGTGAGGAGAATAGAATGGAAATACTCGAGATATGAGTATCCAACACTCCCCCCCCAGAATCGAGAGTAATTCAAACCGAGAGGTTGAGTGCCCGTTTGTCTCTCTTGAGCTTGGGTGTAGGCACGTGTTTCGTGAGGAAGTCTGCCAGATTTTCGTTACTTGGGACGTAGTTGACGGAGATGTCTTCTCGCAGGATGTGGTCGTAGACGAAGGCGTGTCGAATAGTGACATGCTTAAGTCGTTTTGGCCACGCGAAGACCGGTTTGTGCACGATTGTGATGGCTGACTGATTGTCGTTGAAGATCTGAGTCGGCTGTTGTAGATTGAAGCCAAGCGCTGGTAGTAGTCGTCGCAGGTATAGCGCCTGGCGAGTAGCGTCGGTGACCGCGGCCAGTTCGGCCTCCGCTGTGGAGAGCGCTACGGTCTTCTGCAGCCGTGACCACCATGCGATGGGACCACCGGCCCACATGATGATGTTACCCGAGTAGGATTTCATCGTAAGTGGGTCGGTGCCGTAGCTGGCGTCGCAGTGGATGACCGGCTGGGCGTAGTTGCTCTGCCGCGTGTAGCGTACGGATTGCGTGTGCGTGCCGTGTAGATATTGCAGCACCTGCTTGGCGGCGTCGAAGTGGGTTTGATCGAAGGCGCAGACAAACCGAGAGAGATAGACAACCGCGTGAAGGATGTCAGGGCGAGTTGCTAGCGCGATGTACAGTAGTGCCCCGACCAGACGGCGGAACTTGAGGGGTGCGTGCGCTGGTGATGTGCGCTCGATCACGGAAAGATGTGTGCCTGCTGGAAGCGGGCATCCGAGGGGCTTGCGATGGAGGATGTTGAACTCGCGGGCGAGGTCGATGATCTTCTGCTTCTGAGAGATGTCAAGTAGTCCCGCCTCGGTGTCGTAATTTACGTCAATGCCAAGAATGGTGGTTACCGGGCCGAAGTCTTTGATCCGGAACCGTTTCTGCAGCTGCTCCTTGACGATCTCGACGTCGCTGGGAAGCCCAACGATTAGAAGGTCATCCACGTATACGGACAGGATGACACGAGGCCTGCCGGTGGCGTCCGAGTTGACAAAGATGGTGTGCAGCTCGGGGTCGTATGCGCTCTGGTCGCCCTCGCTCGCTGTGGAATGGTTGTGTAGCGTGTACAGGCAGGGATCGGCAGAGGCGGCGCTGAAACCAATGTTGGTGAGGAAAGCGTCCAAGGTCCGATTCCATGCGAGAGGGGCCTGCTTGAGTCCGTAGAGCGCGCGCTTGAGGCGTAGTACGCGGTGCAGATGGTCGGTGTCAACGAAACCCTCAGGTTGCGTGACGTAGACCTCTTCGTGTAGATTCGCCTGGAGAAATGCGTTGTTGATGTCCATCGAGTGCGCGACGAAGCCGTTCATCACCGCGTATGCCAGCAGAAGCCGCAGATTCTCGAGTCGTACGACGGGTGCATAGGTGTCGTCGAAGTCGATCCCAGCCTTTTGGGAGAAGCCGCGTGCGACCCAGCGGGCCTTGTAGATATCGCCGGGCTTGAGCTTCAACACCCACCGGGTGCTGACGGCTTTGCGACCTGGCGGTAGGTCGACGAGTTCGAACGTGTCGTTGCTGATTAGCGCTTGGATTTCGTCGCGCATGGCAGCGAGCCACCTGTCTTTGGCGTCCGACTTGAGGACCTCCTTGAGTGTTCGAGGAACAAAGGTCGTCTGTTGCGCGTGCTCTAGCTCGTGGGCCATGCGGCTGAGCTGCAGCGTCGTGCTGGTCTCGTGGGTCGGTGGTAGGAGGGACGAGATGAGACTCAGGATGTCCTGTGCGGACAGGCTGAACGTTGAGTCTTCGGCGTACTTGGCGGGCTGCCGCACGTTTCGGCCGGATCGCGTGTGCGCAACGACCGCCCCTCCGTGCTTGGCGCTGGCGGCGGCGGCCCTTTCCACCTGCTTGCTGCCCGAGGTGTGCGTGCCGCGGGAAGACGTAAGGATGCGTGGCTCAGGAGTCGGCGTAGGAGCGTGAGTGGCGTGCGCGACGCTGCTAGCTGTGGCCGACGTAGCGGTGGGCGCGTTGGATGGTGTGCGGTCCCGCGCGTTGCTCTGAGACTCCGGAGGCGTGTCGTCCGATGTGGCCGTATCTGGCGCGGTCGGGTTGGGCATCGTAGCGGGCGGCTCTGCAGCTACGGGCGAGCGGACGGGTGCCGGCGCTGGGTCTGACTCATCGTCGGCATCGAAGAATGGTGTGTAGGAGAGAGCGGCCGGCGTGGTGTCCGCCTGGTATTCGGGTGGGCGCGAGCCCATGCGCTCGTCGAAGACGACGTTGCGCGTGTCGACCACTCGCTTCTGGCCGACCACGAACACACGGTAGGTGGAGGACGAGTAGTCCACGGTCCCCAGGAGGCGAACGGGTATCGATTGAGCAGAAGTCTTGTGTCGCTCGTGCGCGTGTAGCCTCATCATTCCTGGTGCGCCGAAGACCCGAAGGTGCCGCGACGGGGGTGGAGTGCCATGCCAGAGGAGATACGGCGAGGCGCCGTTCGGGTTGGATCGCGTGGGCGATACGTTGATGACGTCGCAGGCGTGACGAGCAGCCTCGGCCCACCATTCGCTGGGCAGGCGTGCGTCAAAGAGGAGGCAGCGTGCCCTCGTCATGACCTCACGATTGAAGCGCTCATCGACGCCGTTGTACTCGGAGGTGTAGGGCGGTGTGGGCTCGCGCTTGCCGCCGACGTCGATGATCCACTGCCCCACAAGCGCGTTGAGCTCCCTGGCGTTGTCGAGCCTCACGCGATGGATCCGCAGGGAAGGGGGAAACGTGACAGCGATCGCCTTGAGAGCCGCGCTGATGACCGCCGACGACTTGTTGGGTAGGGGGCGCACGAAGTGCATACGAGAGTAGGAGTCTGTGACCGTGAGAAGGTAGACGTGTCCCCCGACTGAGCGGTGGCGCATGGGCCCTACAAGATCCAGGGATATCAGGTCACCAGGATAGCGCCCTCGGATGGCGCTGACGGTGTGTGGCGCCCGGCTGATCCCACGCGTGGTGGACTTTCCAACGAGACATACCTCACACATGGGCGAGAGACGTGTGGATAGGATGGCGCGCTTCTCCCGCTCGCTGAGGTCGATGGACAGTCGGACGAACTGACGGCAGCGCTCTTCGCTGGCGTGTCCGAGCCGCCGGTGGATAAGGTCAAGAGAGAGAGGCGTGTGCGTGGCGGATAGCACAGTGGCGTTCGTAGGGGGCGCGGGCGTGAACGCGATGTCGAAGTGGTAGAGGTTGTCGACGCGATGGCTACGAAGGCAGGTAAGGCCGTCTCGGGAGAACGAGAAACCGTCGCGCTGATGGAAACCCACGTGGTAGCCAGCGTCCAGAAGCTGCTGTGGGGACAGAAGGGTGTGCGACGCAGCCGGGACGTAGGCGACGTTGCTCAGGATCACGCCATAGGGCACGCCATCGATGACAGTGACGCCGCGAAGGGTGCCGTGTCCGATGCAGTCGATGTACCCGCCGTCAGCGCACATGAGCCGAGAGGGGGTGGAGAGCTGTCGAAAGTCGTGGAGCAGGTCGCGACGATTGGTGGTGTGCTGAGTAGCCCCGGTGTCGGCAATGATAGGGAGATAGCCAGAGTGGCTGGTGGAGAAGACGGAGTAGATGGAGTGGTGTTTATTGCCGGCAGTCTCGGAAGATGCTGCGCCCTCACAGGCGCCAGGGCCAGAAATAGCCTCCCCATAAGAGCGCCTAGCGGGCTCTGCAACTGCAAACGCGTCGTGGTTGTAGGGGAACGCGGCGGCGGCGGCGGCAGTCATGGCGGCGAACGCGGTCGCCTGTGACGCGTGCGGGGGCAGCGAGGCTGCTGCAGCGACAGCGGCTGCGGTCATGGCGGCGAGTGCAGAGTTGCGTCCGGTCTGAGGCTGCGACCGAAGGCGCGCGACCTCCCGACACTCCTCGAGAGAGTGGCCGGATGACCTGTGGTGCGAGCACCACTTGCGGTCCTGTCGACGAGGAGGTGGATCTAGTAGACCTGGGGCCTGTGGCCCGGTGGCTTGTAGGCGGCGCGGGTAGGTGCTTGGCGACGACGGATGATGCTGATGTTGGGCGTGACGCGGCCTATACTGTCCATCGTCCGTTTGTCGATGCGGTTTTCCGGCGTAGAGAACGGTGTCGGAACTGGGAGTGGCCGAAAGGGAGGCTTCGACGCGATCAAGAGCACGTAGAACGATTTCAGCTGGCGCGTCGTCGGTGAGCGCGTTGAACTGGGCATCGAAGTCCGGGCTTATGCTTCGCAGCGCGGTAGCAAGGATGACGAGGCGACTGCGCTCGGAGATTTTGTGTCCTCCGGTGTCGGCGGCCAGCACGCTGACGAGCGCCTGGATGCGCGCCCAGAGTGAGCGTACTGTGTCGCCTGGGCGACACAAGTAGACGTCGGGCTTACCGAGGTCGCGCCTGGCTGTCTGGAGAGCGACGTCGTTGTTGCCGTATCGGTTGTTGATCGCGACCCAGAGAGCGAGCGGACAGCCGTCGCTCATGCCGGAGATGTCTTCTAGTAACTCCGGCGCGATGGTGCTGCAGATAAAGACAAAAGTCTTTCTGCGCCCCTTGCAGATTTTTCGGGCGGTCTCAAGGCTCGCGGCATCGTTGAAGGTCGGGATGCGCTTACCGGACTTATCTCTTGAAGAGGAGAGGGCGGCAGAGGACTTTTCTCCGGAGATTGAGTTGGATGTGAGGGTGATGGAGATGTTATCGGGTTCTATGCCGAGAGTTTCAAAGAGGTCTGAGGTGGTTTCGATGTCGTGCTTGTCGACGGCGTTGACGACGACTGTGTAGTCGTTGGTGATGTATTTGATGTTTCCTTGTTCGTGGAGGGCGAGACGCACGGTTCGGCTCCACTCGGAGAATGAAGATTGGTCGCGGAGGGGAACGATTCGCAGGGCGACGGCGTTGGGTTTGTTCATGGTGCGCTAGAGGTAGTGTGGGCCCATAACCTGTTGGAAGGTGAAGAGAGAAAGAGAGAGAGACGACGAGGCTGAGGAAGCCGTGGGCGTGCGAGCGAGGAGAAGAGAAAAGAGGAATGAATATATTTGAGGAGTTTAGCAAACAAATATCTGAGTGAGGAGAATAGAATGGAAATACTCGAGATATGAGTATCCAACACCACCACCACGACCCCATTCCACGCCACGGCGGCGTCACGTCGCCCCTCGCTCGATGCTGCGGCGGCAGCTGCTCTTCACCAGCCGCTGCCCCACCAGCCGTACCTTGCGACGCACCACCAGCAGCATGTGGAGACGCAGGAGCTGCGCGAGGTCAAGGCCCTCCTGCGCTCACTCCTCGCTGCCGCCAGCAACACGACGTCGACGTCGACGACCTCAACCACGGCCACGGGCAGCATCAGCGCCAGCATGGAGAGTACTGCGGCCACGTCGTCTTCGTCGCCGTCAATCGACGAGGGCGCTGCGGACCGCATCCCGGCCTCGTTCGCCGCCACCTCTGCGAGCGTGGTGGTGTCGGAGGCGTTGGCGTCGCCCGCCACCGTCGCCCGATCGCTGGCCAGCGCGCCGCCTGCGCTGCACTCTCCGCTGCCCGCCTGCAGGCACGTCTGCGGCGAGGGCGCGGGAGGAGGGGACGCGGGCGTGCCGTCGGGCAGCGGCGAAGGGAAGCGGACGAAGCGCAAGGACAGCAGCAAGCAGAAGCGGGCAGAGGCGATCGACTCGGCGTCGGCGTCGATGGACAACGGCGAGGCGAGCGGCGAGATCGTGCGCGTGAACGTGGGCGGGAAGGAGTTCATCACGCTTCGCTCCACACTCTGCCGATTCGACGGCACCTTCCTCGAGGCCGTCTTCTCCGGCCGCCACCGCTCCGTGCGCGACTCCATGGGCCGCTGCTTCATCGACCGGTACGCTCGCTCTCATCAACAAGCTGATTGTCTCACCTTCTCACACTCTCTTCTACCTGTGTGCGTGTGCGTGCGTGTGTGCGTGTGTGTGTGTGTGTGTGTGCGTGACCAACACAGGAATCCTCAGCACTTTCAGGTCATACTGGACTTCCTGCGCGACCCGACGATGACGTGCCCGGAGCTGCCGTCGCAGAAGGAGGAGAGACAGGCCTTCCTGCGCGAGGTCGAGTACTACGGGCTCAAGGAAGTGATGGTGGGCGAGAAGAAGGAAGCCGAGCTGCTGTGCGAACAGGGCTACGCCTTCTACAACGGTACGTGTGTGGCCACGCAGCTTGTGCGGTCCGGTCAGCCCGGCGGTGATGAGGATGTGGCTGACCGCTTGAGTGTCGCGCGTCGCACTCCAGGGAGGAAAGTGTCCAAGGACTACCGCAAGGCTGTCGAGCTGTGGCAGCGAGCGGCAGAGCTGGGAGAGGCGAGGGCGCAGAACCGCCTCGCGATGTGCTACAAGGTACAAGGCGCCGCCTCGCTTCTTTTCATCTCTCGTTCGCGTCTGGCTCGTCTCACTGACGTGGATGCACCATCCATGCACGCAGAACGGCGAGGGCGTGGAGCAGGATCTGTACAAGGCCATCCCGCTCTTCCAGAAGGCGGCGGAGCAGGGACTGCGGGACGCGCAGTACAACCTGGCCTGCATCTACAAGAACGGAGAGGGCGTGGGCGTGGACCTCCAAAAGGCCGTCCTCTGGTTCCGACGCGCCGAGGCCCAGGGCGATACCGACGCCCGCCGCATGCTCGAGACCCTCGCCTCTCTCGCTTCTACCTCCGCGTCTGCCTCGGCTTGATGTTGTCGTCACAGCAGCAGCAGCAGCAACAATAACAGCAAGATGACGTTGTACAGTGTGGTGTGTTTCTTTTGACATGTGCGGCAGGAGGCCTGCTGCAGAACGACGACCGTAACAACAGCTACGACTCGAGCTTGGCGGGCGACATGGCGTTGTACCAGGCGCCGACGTCGCATCGCAGCTCGCCGTCGTCGTCGCCAGCCGGGTGGCCCACGCCATCCGTGGTTCGATTGAGCCGCAGGCCCCGCCGCTTCTCCTTGATAAATACTCGTGGCTCCGCGATCGGCTGCGCCGGCGTGGCCAGCTTAGGCCCAGACGCAGAGCTGCCGCTGCCGCTGTTGTTGTAGAAGTGCTCCGAGACCCAGGCGATGGTCTCCGTCAGGTCGGTCTGTGCACGTACACGCGTGCACCACCATCCGCGCACGCTCACCGCGTAAGGCCTTCGCATCCAGGCAATAGTCTCTCCAGGCGAGCGGGAGGGATGGGGTATGGACGACGCACCTTCATTCCGATCTCGATCAGCTCGTTGGTGATCGTGTGGTCGTCCATGGGCATGAACTTGTCGAACGTCGGGTTGAGCTGGTGGAATCGGCTCCCTGCATGAAGAAGAAGATCATCATCAGAGGCGGTCACCATTGCACGAGGAGGTTGTTGAATACCCAACAGCATCTTGACCATGTGCAACTGCGCGCCCAAGCCTCCAGCCACGAGCAACTGGCAAGGAGGCAGCATGTGTTAGCTCACGTGAGCGAGGCAGGGAGAGCAGGACCACCGCGTACCTCAGGCAGCTTGGGCGCCCACTGAAGCACGCCCCAGTCGTGATCCGCCCCGCTGATGAACTGTCGCACCTGGCCGGTTCCGAGACTCAACAGATGGATGCGAGACGGCTCCACCGGGTGCAAGGCCTGTGGGCAACCGGCGAGAATCACATCACGATCATTTGATGAGCATCGACCAGGAGGTGAATGCAGTAAGTGTGCAACCACCCGGTGCGCACCTGCTCGCTCATGGTCATGGTGACGGCCATCAGCGAAGGGTTGTTGACCATCACCGCGCCGTCCACGTGCTGTGCGTTTGATGGGTGAAAATGGTCAGCAAGCTATTCGTTCGTGTCGTGAACCAAGGGATAATGGCCGTGACCTCACCTTGTTGAAGGATGGGAAGAACGTGGGTGCGGCTGCAGAGCCCATCACAGCGTGCCACAGTGGGGCCGTAAGCTCCTCCTCGCTGCTGATTCCTTGGTCTGCAATGTTGTTTGTGTGGCGATCACATCGGGAAGGTGAGAAGCGATCTGTAGGCAGCAAAGCAACGCAACGATCACAATGAAATCAGAACAGATATTGGCTGTGCTATCACGCTCACCTGGTCGCAGAGGTATGTTGTGGTAGATGCGGGGTTCCCACTTTCTGTCTTCGTCATCTTCCGCCTCATTGTCTGACCGAGAACGGAGCACACGCTCTTCATTGTTAGTGCTTGCGGAGACCAGGGTCGCTGTAGTCGTTGGCTGTGAGTGGCAGAGATTGTGCGTACCCACAAGGAACGACGCGACGAGAATCCGCTTGGGCACGTCCTTGATCGACACGTTCTTGAAGATCTGTTCTCCGAACATCGTCAGCGGCTCGTTCGAGAACTTAGCTTGGCTCAGCGCCAGGCCCTGTCGTTGAATCGATCGTGTGTGGTTTGTGGGTGAGCTTCGCACGCGTTACAGCGCCACGAGCGGGGGCTGGTACCTGAACGGTGTTTCTGGTCTTGGGCTTGAAGAAGTGAGGCGCAAACGACTTGAGCATCTCGCAGATGAAGCTGGGCGACCGGCCTGGATCGTGTGTGAGTCTTGATCAGTAAGGGACTCCACGGAACAAGAGTTGGAGCCAGAGCACGTACCGACCACCAGGCCTGAAGCCACCATGGCTCCGCCTGACACGCCAGCTGCGCGGCAACAGCAGCGACACACAAGAGGCTAATTAGGCGCGCGAACACAGCGACGAAGTACACGAATGACAAGGCAACGAACCGATGAGATCAACTCTCTGCAATAGATCCGGAAACACCTGATCGTTGAGGCAAGAGAGAAGAGCCAAGAGTGAGTTGAGGCTGTTGTGACCGTCGCAACGTGATCAGAGATGAAACGACAAACCTCGATCAGCCGAGACAAGATCACGGTCTCGATGATGGCACGCAGTCCACCACCGTCAAGGGAAAGGATGCGGTAGTGTCCATCGCCCACATCGACGTGCTGCTTCACGGGGTAGTTGCCCACTGCCCGTTCACGTGTCGTGTCATTTGATATTGTCTCGAGACGTGTGAGTCTGCATTCAACGACCCAGTAGTGGTGACGTACGCTTTGACTTGCCCACTTCCTCGTCACCACGCTCGCACAGACGTCTTGCCATGTTGGCGATGTGGTCCAGATGCGTTTGAAGGCACACACCGGCTCCATGAAGCGCACCCTCGATGTGCATGTAATGTCTGGTGGTTGCATCAGCGAGAACAGCCGCACTGGTGCAAGAATGAAAAGCGAATGTGAGATCAAGCGCTTGCTCCCTTGGAGTAGACGACACAAATGAGCAGCATCAATCATGTACCGAGCAGCACTGCTTCCAGCAGAACCCAGGGGAAGCAGATCAGAGGTCGCGCGGGCAAGCACGGGCGAGCGATGCGTTGCAGCTGGTGCCGAGGCAGAGAGCTCGCTGTTGGCCCGGGCAAGGGGCGCACCGCTGTGGTCGGCACTGCGAGCGATCGCGTGGTGGCCCTCGGCGCGCACGGCGCTGTTCATGCCCTCCAGGCTCTTCTTGAGCATGCTGACCGTCTTGGCTGTATCAACGCGAGACGAAGGCCCCTTCTCCATTGCCATCTTCCAGAAGAACGCGTGCTCCTCGTCCTAGAACGTGTGTGTGTGTGTGTGTGTGTCGTTATGCGCACGCGCTGATTGAGGAAGCGGAAGAGGGGCTGAGGGACAAAGCGTACCTGTGTCATAAAGTTCAGCTTCTTGCCAGCGTCGCTGCCACCGTCGATGTACACGCCGACAGCGTAGTTGTAGTGCTTGGTGTCCAGCAGATGCCTGCCAGCAGTCCCCTTGCGCGGCACCTTTTGCCATAAGAGATAATGTGTCAATAAGTGAGAGGTTGCGGGAGAGAGACAGAGGCAGTCACGTACGGCTTGGACCAGCCAGCTCGTCTCCACCTTGGACACTGTAGATAGGCTTACCGACTCCTGCATGCATCGTGTGAGTGGAGTGCTCGATCACATTACAACAGCGCTTGAGCAGCAATTGGGCGAGGTCCGTACGACGTTCTTGATCTTGTAGTACTCGAACTTCCTGCCGTCGGATACGCAGTAGAAGCGCTCCCAGGTGTTCTCCTTGGACTTCCCTGCGGGTGTACGTGTGTGATCACTGCGTTAGGGCCCAACCGCGCGGCTACCAACCCTTTTAGTTGGTCAGACGATAGGACTGCAAGGAGGAGGAGACGACGGTCGGTACCGATCCACAGGAATCCGTTCACGGCCGCGGCGCACTTGTGCGGAGAGAGCAGGAAGCGCGTCCATTCCTGGATCTCCTCAAAGGAGGACGTGGCGATCTTGACGTTGCCAGAGTTCTTCATCGTCACATCAAACACCCAGCCCTCGGTGCCTGTGTGTGAGTTAGCAACAAAGTCATGTGGTCACACATCGCTGCGGGGCGATCCGTACCGTTGAATAGGACGTGCTTGGTGACATGCACCTCCGTGCATGAAGCGGATGAGGTCTCCCTGTCGTCCTTCTCTCGGCCGAACCCGCTGCTGTGCAATCGCTTCTCTTCTCTTTCTCTCCTCTCCAGCTCCTTTCGCTCTTCATCTCTCATCCTCACTATCACATCGACTCCCTGTTACAGACGATGGACGACACACAAGCGGCTGAGTTAGCACACGAGCCAAGCTGCCAAGAGGATAAAGCGAAGCACGCACATGGTAGACCAGCTGCGCGTAGGCCAGGTAGCCGTCTGAGATGTCCGCTAGGACAGGCACCGGAGTGGAAGAGTTTTTGCTGTGCAGTGCCAAGATGCCACGAGGCTGCTCGCACACGCACCACGCGCACACAGGCACCATCGCGATTGCACACAAGTTATATCAATTCCAGTCTGCCTGAGCACGAAAAGGAGTGAAGCAAACGTTTGTTGGCACCCTACCTCCATCAGGCCCTGCAGGGGTTGGTCGTCGTAGTCAGCCCATGGAATGATCACAGGTCGCTTCGTCGGCTCGTCGGTCGGGTTGGCTGCCGATGGTACATCACTACCGAAGAGCTCGTGCTTGTAGGGCGCGACCCATAGAGTCCTTGACGCGGAGCGAGAGAGAGAGAGAGAGAGTGAGGTCTAGCTCACGAGCACTTACCAGTGAATGAACGGGCGAGGGCGGTAGGGGTACCTCTTCCAGTAGAGGCCCGCCATGTCGGTCGACAAGTCAGAGAGCGCGGGCGTCTCGTCGACGCTCAGATCGTAGAGGCCGCTGTCCGACAGGCCGCTCTCTCCTCGTTCGTTGCCGCTGGCGGTGGTGGCAGTCTTGACCGAGAACGAGGACGACGAGGAGAGGAGCGAGCGAGAGTGCGAACGCGGAAGCTGGCCCGGCACCGCGTTGCGGTCGATGAGCGCCTGGATAGCGCCCATCCACTCTTCCCTGCTCTGCCGCTGCTTCGTGCAGAGCAGGAACTCCCGCCTCTTTGGCTTCTCAACGTAAATGATCCATCTGCGTGCGTGCGTGCGTGCGTGCGTGCGTGCGTGCGTGCGTGCGTGCGTGCGTGCGTGCG
>CDFA01021194.1:0-21851 GCA_000826305.1 Acanthamoeba healyi | reverse complement strand
GCGTCGAGCAGCTGTATGTTGTCGTTGGCTCCGACGTGAGCCAGCAGCCAGGAAAGCTGTCTCGTGGTGTTGGCAACGAAGTGCTGGTAGAAGGCGGCGCGTAGAGAGCCCTCCCTGCTGCTGGCGTTGTCGCGCACCAGCTTTGTCTGCCACGCGACCGCTCCGCCGTTGCCGTCGTCCTCGGTGGCTCGTGTGGCGTACACGAGCTGGTCGGCCAGACCGACGACGAACTCCTTCCGCTGGAGCACACGCTCCATCATTTTGATCAACGACGCGTGCATGTTGGTTCCGTTCTCGCCGGTCGTGGCAGCTGCGCGGGGAGAGAATCGCAGACGGTTGAGCACGCGCCGGTATTCTCGTCGGATAAGCTCCGGGAGGATGGTGCGGGCAATGGACTCCTGGCGCAGTATGTCACTCATCGAGCGGTTGAGCATCTGCTCCACCTCGGGCTCGCCTGTCTCGCTTCCACTCAGCACGTTGTCCAAATAGACGTGTCTGAAGTGTCTCTCGATGTCGATCTTGGTCAAGCGCTCCGTCGTGGTCTTCGGTCCCGTCTTCGATCGTTGACGATCAGCGCCGCTGGTGACCGACGAGCGCGGCAGGAACCGCAGCACCACCACGTGCCGAGGCGGTCGACCGTGCTGGTCCTGCATAAAACGGGCCCGCTCGCGAGAGCAGAGGAACTTGAAGTGGCTAAGGCGATCGTCGCTGCAGCCTGGTGCGTGGGCCGTCACCAGGAGGTATCTCTCGGCGTCTCCCCCCGCTTTCTTGTTCGTTTCGCTGGTCGACCAGAAGTCGGCGAGGATGCTCGTGAGCTCGTGCTCGCTCGCCAGGTTCATCAAGTGGACAAGCTTGACGTGCGGCGTGTTCTCGTCTCCGACGGCGCGCTCAAGCTGGTGAAGTCTAGTACTGTGTGTTAGCACGACTAGCTGCAGTCCGCCGCCATCGCTGTTCCACTGGTGCTGCCTCGCGTAGGCGCACAGCTGGATGAGATTCAAGTGAGGCTGCTTGCGGTAGGTCTCGAAGAAAGCCTTGGCCTCGGGCACCTCGGGCCGGTTATCGGCCAGCCGCATGCCAGTCTCGAGGGTGGCCGTGAGGAGGGCCCACTTCTTGGCTTTGCGCAGCGCCATGTCGGCCTTGAGCTTGCCCTCCTTGCTGGCGGCCGTAGCGCGCTCCTTGAGATGCCCAATCACCGCCACCACCAGCGATTGCGCGAATCCCTCGTGATAGCCCACAAAGGCCTGATCGACGGCGGATGGGGCTGCGCAGGCTGCAATCCACTTGTTGAGTTTGTCAACGACTTCTGCGGCCTTGAACCGGTTGATGATGTCTGACGGCGAGAGCGTGAGCTTGACGAAGCGATTGAGGAAAGGCGGCGGCAGGCCAGTGGGCTGCAGGGCGCGGTCCTTGTCCACGATCACGATGCACTTGAACTCCTCGTGCACCACGCACTGTCTCGAGTGGGCACCTAGCGCGATCCAGCAATACTTGCAGTTGCCGACGTGCATGTAGTTCTGTGTGCCGCATGATCCAAGAAGAGAATCGATATGAGTTCATCTGAGTGTGCACGAGGGCAATGATGAAACAACTGCTGTTTCGATACAGTAGTGAAGGCGCACAACTGAAGTGTTGTATGGTACCTGGTTGAGAAGATCGTAGAGGCTCTCGTAGAGGTTGTCCTGGTGCAGAAGAATCAGACAGTCACCCCGCTCCATGGACATCCGGATCTGCTGGATCATGCGGCACACATAAGTGTCGTTCTGGTCGTTGACGTAGTCCGATCCGAACAGGATCTTGGTCTTCTCGTGCTGCACTATGTTGAAGTCGAGCAAGATCTGGAGCGCTGCGTCGTTCTTGGTAAGCAGCATGAGGTGTCGCACTCGGCCCGAGGCCGCCAGGTTCTCCTTCACCACCGTCAGAGGATTGGGCGCCTGCCGCTTGTCTGCGGTAGCAACGATCTTGGTCTTGTCGAGGAAGATCTTGAGCAACTTGCCGAACTCCTCAGCGCCCTGTCCGTTGAAGTTGTGGCTCACGGCGCGTCGCAGAACGTCGAACTCGACATCGCCTGCCGACTGATACTGACGCCAGTTACGCCGCTTCTGTGGCTGGTTCTGCAGGCCGCGGTGTAGATCGCGCACGAGAGCGTAGAAGTCGCGCAGGCCGTAGAAGTCGGGCTTGACGCGCTGATGGTTGTGATAGACCTCGCTGTAGGCCTCGGCGAGTGGTTTCAAAAGATTGCGCACGAGAAGGCTGTCGCCTTGCGCTTCGAGCATCTGCCTCATCGTCGTCTCCAAGTCTTTTACCGTGGGCGAGGGCCGATCCAAGTGCACCTGTTGAAGGAAACCAAAGCAGAAGGTGAAGGACGGAAGGTGAGCTAGGTCGCGTCGTACAGGCGCGCCGGTGTGTCGTGTGTTGTGTGAAAATGTGACGAACCGCGCGATTCATCTTAGCGGGGTCCAGGGTCCAGTTGGAGATGCCCACAACCGACACTTTGGATTCATCCAAAATGGAGTGCAGAACCTTGAGCGGGAGATGCGGGCTCAGCTCGGCCAAGCCCACCTCTTCCAGAAGGAGCACACCGCATACACGACCTTCCGTGTCGCTGAGACGGCAAGCACGCTGGTAGCTCTCGCGTATTCCTAGTGTCGTAATAGCAGCCAGTACCATTAGTCAACAATTTGTGATCGCACGTACGCACACAAAAGAACATACAAATAGTGCCACGCAGTACCTTCGGAGGTTGACTGCGGCGAGCACTGATGGCTCGTGATGTCGATCGAGGGCAAGGTCAGTTTGCGCCGCTGTCCAAAGTTGTTCCGGATGAGTGTCATCGCAAGCGTCTTGGAGCTTCCCGGCTTGCCCACGAGCTTTTGTCGTAGAGGGGAAGAGAACAGTATTAACACTGGAGGGTCAAGACTGAGCGCGGAAAGTGAAAGACCGGGGATCTCGTACGAAGACAGGGATCTTGTTGTAGATGCACACCAGCAGCACGAAAACGTTCTCACGCAGCGCTTGGTTCTTGGCTGTGCCTGGCGGAAGCTCCATGTTGTCGAGAATCCAGGCGCTCTCCTCGTACAGCACAGATGCAAAGCGACCGTCCCTGTTGAATACGTTTCCCAGTTTGTTGAGGTACTTGACACGGAGTGGTTTGCTGCTGTAGATGCGAACCAAGAGATAGGTGAGTTCACGCTTGCCACAAAGAGACAATGAAATCGACAAAGATCAGTAATGGTGGCATACGTGAGACGGAAGTAGTAGCAGATGGCGAGAGTGAGAGTGATGGCCCTGGCACTGGTCACTTCGTTATGCGGCGCATCACGGTTCTCGCGAAGATATTCCATGAACCACTCGAAGAGTGAGCAGCATCGTAGCACGTCGCGAAGACTCACCATGCCGTGAAGGTCCTTCTCGTTCTCCTTGACGAACTCGTGCGAGTTGTGCACGGCGCGGCAGAAGGCACGGTAGGCGTTTGGGAAATGCACTACCGAGCAATGTGCCAGAAGGCGCTCGATGTACTGCTCCTCGGCCTGGCTTGTGAGACTGCCAAAGTCCCACACGTACTGCTTCATAATCTCTGGCAGCGGGTGCACCATGTAGGCCAGCTGCTTGAGCTCCTCTTGCGAGGCCGCAGCGTCAGCGTACTGGTACACCAGACCCGCCGTTGATGTCGAAACGCTCTTTCGGTACGGGTTGCATGCGGCGATGACCACGAGGTTGGCCGGCAGAGTCTCCTCCTGCGCTCGTCGATCGCACACAACCGCTGGCATAAAGGAAACGGGCACAAGATGTCAGCAGACACGGGCAGATGGTGGAGCAATGCTCCAAACTAGCAAATGCGTACACTTGAAGAAGCCTGGCGCGTCCTTGGTGTTGAACTCATCAAAGAACCTGAACACGTGCCCAAGGACGTTACACCTCTGTGCAACGTTGCTGATTGACAAGCAAGATTAAACTTAAGATACAGCAAAGTCGTACAGATAGACAGGTAGATCGGGGAAATCATTGGCTATCACGGTTGCCTCCTTCACATCACTGTCGAGGTCCGTGAGAGACACGCCACCTGATAGCGCAGTCACAGACACGCACAGAAAATGCTGTAGGTACGCCAAGTGCTCGGTGCTATCTCATCTTTGCGCAGTACCGTGAACGTCGCGTTTAACGAGAGGGGCAGCTTGGCAGGCACACACAAACTCGATGAGTCGTGTCTTGCCACAGCCCGTCTCGCCCTGTTAGTCATCCATCAAGAAAAAGGAGATGATCCGTCAGTAGTAGTTAACGGGAACGGTGGATGAGATAGCAGGTCCTTAGTGGTGTACGTACCATGATGACGATCGGGATTCGCGCCTTGACGCGGAAGTGAATCGCGACGATCTTGAGGAAGTTGTCCAGCGTGAGAACATAGTCGGACCTGGCCTCGTTGGCGCGCCCGGCTTCTTCGATTTGCTCCTCGGGCACGCCAAAGAGGATCGATAGCAGGTAGCGACCGAGTTGTTCGGTGAACTCCACCAAGCGAGGAACGGTGCAGTTGTGCTGTGAGCGTGACTGGTGCCTGTTGCACGTGGGACAGGACAGGCTCCGCAGCAGCTCGACGTGTTCTGCCTTGGCAGCCTTCTCGGGTTCCATCCACAGCGGAGACACCGAGCCTCCTCCGTTGGCGTTGAAGATCAAATACGGCTGCCGGCGCTCGCCCCAGCGGCGAGACAACTTGAACGTCTCGCTCAGGTCGTAGGTCGTCGATTGCTTGGGATCCATAGACGACGAGGCAAAGTCGGCGGTCGTGTCGATGAGCCACTGGACGACCGCCTGTCTCAGCGCACGTGCCGGGGGCTCCATGAGCTCGACGTTGAAGAAGGTACTCTCCTCGAAGGCGCGCAGCTGTTGGAAGAAGTAGTTGACGAAGTTCATGCGCAGCACGAGTGTGAGCCTCGGCCAGTTAGGGCAGTGCTTCGCCAGCAGCGCCATGCACCTGAGATAGCATCATTTATACGAGTGTCAGCTTCATGACAAACATCACTTAAGAATGAGAATGAGAGAGAAAGAGAGGGGGATTTAAGGGATGGCGTAAGACGTACTGGTCCGGAGACAGATCAGGAACAAGATGCGGCGAGAGGTTGGCAGCGGCGAGCTCGCTAGCGTCGTAAGCCTGGAGGAACTTGCACACGTACTGGACGCGGTTCTGATACACCTCCTTACCGTCGACGTGGTACGTCGTCACTACAGAAGAGTTTTGCTCCTTAAGGGGGTCGCCAGCGGTGATGATAGGATTGGCGGCCTCGTTGAGCACCGTGGCAGGCAAAAGGTCGAGCAGATGCAGGCGTGAGCGCGTCGAGTTGGCGATCGAGTTTGGCACCTCCACCGCGAGCGTCGAATCGCCAGGCCAGTACAGCAGCTGTCCGTGCGTACCCTGAACTGCGCCGAGTACGAGCAGCTCGAAGAGCAACGTGTTGAGCTCCGAGCCCACGTTGGGCGCCAGGTCGAAATGCAACACAGGCCGATCCGCCTCCTGCGCCGCCAGCAGGGTGGACACCAGCTCCGATGAGCTCATCTGGCCGTGAACGGTCACCCGGTGCGGCACGGCGTCGGCCTTCTCGCGGCACCATCCGTTGATGATGTGGGTCTTGCCCATGCCCGCGAACTCGCTGGCGAACGATTGCACTCGCATAGCCCGCGACTGGAAGTAATGCTCGAGAGCTGCTCGAATGTCGACGCTCGGCACAACGTCGAGCCGCTGTCGAACGAAGTTCGCCCACGCCGTGACCATCTCTTGGCCCTCGGCCTCGCCCGAAATGACGGCAAGTCGGTAGCGTGCTGGGATAGGGTCGTTGTCGTTTCGAAGCTGTCGGGCCGCGCACAGCTGAGCGTGAAGCAGTGTCGCATAGCTCTGCAAGTCGAATGAGAGCTGCTCGACGTGCGTGAGGCAGTAGAGACGTGAGTGCCTGCCTGCCATTTCGGCGCCCAGGCAACGCAACAAGAGGAGCCGTATGTGTTCGCGCGTAGTGCCCGCTGTGCAGATCAGCACCTCCTCGGCCTCGGGCAGCCGCTGGCACAGCTGCGCGTAGAGCGACATCAGCTGCACGAGGACGACATTGCGCTTCGCTGCCACGATGACGTTGGGTTCGCCCGGAGTGAAGTCGCCAGCGTTGGGCTTCACGGCAGTACTCCAAGGCCGATGACATTCGCTACTTCCCTTGAAAACGAAGTTGAACGCCTCGCCAAGCGTGGCCAGCCGTTGGGCCACCACCTGCTCGGCTTTGCCATCTTCGTCCTTGTCTGTCTGCGTAGCCTGGCCAAGTCATTAAGCGTTAAATGGATTGTAAGAGAAAGAGGGGGAGAGAGCTGATTGTAGGCACCTGTGGCTCAAAGAACGCCAAAAAGGCGGAGCGCGTGGCCTCTGGGTTGAGGTCGAGTTTGACGAACTTAAGGAAGTCGAGGAGTTGGGGCGAGAGCTGCGACTCGGCGTTATCGCGGAGGTGGTCGATGAGTGGCAGGAGAGCCAACAGTTGGTGGATGGTGTAGAAGTTGAGGTAGTAGTGCTGGAGCCTCAGACCGTCCACAGCAGCGGTCCATCGCTCCAGGCAGAGCTCGAGCTCCTCTTTCTGGCGTGTCAGCTGGGCCAGGTCGGACTCTGCAACGCGCAGACGTACTGAATAGTCCTGGAACTCGGGGTGACCGGAGATGTAGAGCTCGACCCGGCGTTCGTTGATTTCCTTGACCAGCACGAGCATGTCCAGGAACGATTCGATAGCTGCAAGGTCCTTGCTGCCCATGTCGGTCGCCAGCATGAGTCGATTCCTCAGCTCCTCAAGCCACTCCAAGCTCCTGATCGACTCGTGTATCGGTACATCGGCGCTGCCGCTGCTGGTCGTGTTGGGAATCGAGATCACAGCAAAGAGGCACTGCGGAGCGACCAACTTGGCATGCATCGTGTGCGCTTTGCTCGGCGGCACGAAGCAGAACGAGCCGTGCTCGGTGAGGTTGTAGAGGTCAGCGATGGCGCGTGTTGATGACCCCTTGTAGGCGTCGGAGAACACTCGCCGAAGCTCCACCATCTGCGCATTGACGTCGTTGATGAGGCGGATCGTGGCCGAGCTGATCTGGAGGTGCTCGAGCGTGTCCAGGAACTTGTCCCACCGCAAGGTGCTGTTCTCGTTCGGAGCCGGAGTATCGTCAAAGGCATGGACGACGTTGGCGGCATCGCGGAAGTTGGCCAAGGCCTGCAGCTCCGACTCTTTATCGGTGTTGCTCTTACACAGATCGAGCACGGCGCGTAGCTCGTTCTTGTCCTTGAAGGCGCGCAGCTGGGAGATGAAGTCTCCTCCCTGAGCGACGGCTCCGAAGAAGCTGCCCAGCACGCGTATGGCGGACGTCTGCTTGGCGGGTTGGTCAAAGGCAAGCTTCGCCAGTAGCCACTTGACGGACTCAGCTCGCAGATGTTCGCCGAGCTCGGCCAGGCAGCCGCCGCCAAGACACTCACCCACGGTCTTGGTCCACACCGCCAGCTCAGAGGCCTCCGCCTCCAATCCCCACTCGAGGATCGCCACGAAGTCCAGGAACGAGCTCACGAAGTGATGAAGGAGAATACCGTGCTGCAGCGGTTCGAGGGCAGCAGCCAGCTTCTCCGGCTGAACAGGAGCGTCTGCGCCGCTGGTGCCTCGCTCGTCGTTAACGGCGGCAAGGATCTGAGTGAGATCGTCGACCAAGGCGGACAGCTCGCTCCCGGCCAGAAGGCCACACAGCTGAGCGATGGTGACCTTTCCCGCCGCGATGTCCGAGCCCAGAGACAAGCACTTGCTGAGCACTTCGTCGATGAGGGTGTCGCTGAGCTCTCTCAAGCTCGCGAAAGATAGTCCGTTCGGCGGCATCTCGGTTGCGGGCTGGGCCTTATCCTCTGGCAGCTTGACGACCGCTTGGTCGTTTTCCTCCTTCTCCTCTTCCTCCTCTTCGTCGTCCGATGCCCAGTCCCAAGCGATGGTTGCTTCGCCCTCGACATCCTGCTTGGCGGCTGAGTGAGCTGGCGCCGCTGGCGAATCGGTGGTGATGCCGCTCTTGGCACTTGGGCTGATTTCGAGAGCTGTCTGATTCCAGAGACCGAGGAAGAGTTCGTTGGCGCGCAGCTGGTAGAGGATGTGGAGCGAGTGCTCCATGTCAGGAGACCAATGGCGCTGTAGTTGGGCATCGATATCGCAGAGTCGCATCCCTTCGTGCGCATTCTGCAGCTCCTGCACGGCTTCGCTAAGACTGGCCAAGCTCCCTTCGAGCTCAAACGCCTGACAGTAACGCGATAGGAGCACGTTGAGAGTTGCCAGTTTCCTCGTGCAATCCGCCCTACGGTCCAGACAGGCGTCCAGATCTGCAACCGCCTGGTGAAAGCCGAGCACCTGGTGGGAGTCCACACACGCATGTAAGAAGAGCAGGAAAACAACAAGATGAGTGGATGGCCGAGGCAATGTGGGTCGTACCTTGCACAGCCTAACGAAGGGCTTATTGTGCGTTGTGAGCTGCCCGAGCAAAGAGAAGATGACCTCTCGACTCGCCAAACTCGCACAGAGTGCAGTGACGGATGCTCGGAGCTTGCTGAGGACGGCAACCTGCTTCTGGAGCAAGTCGGAAGCGGTCTGTGGATGCACTCGCGTTGCCAGTTCGACTACCTGGACGAACTTGCGCCACAGCTGACCCTGCGCGAGGGCGACGTCTATGCTTGCCAACGGAGGAAGCCCGCGATCGCAGACCAGTCGAAGAACATCGAGAGCGAGTGGAGCGTTGCAGGAGGGCGAAGCGATGATCTTCTGCATGTGCTTCAGCGCGAGTTGCGCGCCGACGGCCTCGAGAAGCTGTGGTGCCAGCACCTCCTTCGTCATCTTATCCAGGGCGAGCTCGAGTTCGGGATCGTAGGCCTGCGGCTTTCGCTGCGTGCACAGCCACTCGAGGGCCTTCTGAGGAGGTAGCCCGTGAAGAAAGCTTCTGGCGAGCTCAACGACGCGGCTAGTGGGGAAGACGCGGAGCCCAAGCAAGCGGTCTACAGCCTGAATCACGTCGGATGTAGGCGAGTCCCTCGACTGGTGTAGGGCGCGGGCGACGCGGTCGAATACGGAGTCGCTCTGCAGCTCAGTCTCCAGATCTTTGCAACGACTGAACGGCGCTAGCAGGGCCACCACGTCTGGCAGGCGGCTGGCGTTTCCAGCCGACAGCGTTCGCTCGAGAAGCCCGATCGAGAGCAAGTTGCTGGGAATCGATTCGAGAAGTCGACTTGACAGCTGGATGCTGCTCGACTCGGTGATCAGGTGGTAGAGTCGTGTGTGGAGTCGCTCCAGGAATTCAGCATCAGCGCCTGCGGGCAGGACGGTGGTGCCATCGCTCTGGAGCAGGGGTATCTGCTGCGCGATCTCGAGGCTCTCTGGCTCGAGGAACTGCAAGATGGCCGCCACCAGGTCTGTCTTGAAAGAGGCCTCCCACTTGCTGCCATCCGATTGCTTGATCAAAAAAGCGGCCAAATTGTGCAACGCTGGTCAAGATGATTACGGAGGCAAGAGATGATCAGCAAAGAGGCAAAGAGCTCTCTTCTCATTAAGCAGTAGCAGAGGAGGAGCGTGTCGGTACATTTGAGAGAGCCAGCGACGCGTAGAAGTATGGTGGCGAGGTTGAGGAAGGGCGCGGGAACGCGAGCGTAGAAGCTCCACAAGCGTCTGAGTTGCAGCAGGAGCTTCTCGAAGCGCGCTTCGGTCACACTACGTCGATAACTTGATAGGGTGCTGACAGAATTGTAGTGTTGCATATAGTAGGGCTGTCGTGAGAGCATCGATGCCAGGACGTCGAGCAGCGGCACGTAGAGGAGCCACTGGATGTCGTTCAATTCCTTGTGGAGGTGTTCTACCCAGTTGCACAGATTGCGGAAGAAAGATTCGAGATCGTCCTTGAGGTAGAAGTGCGGCGTGCTGCACACGGTGGCGCACGCGAAGGGCAGTAGGCTCACGAGCTCATCGGACACGAGATCCCGGTAGCCTGGTCGGTTCTCTACGAGCAGGGCCAGCAGGATGGAGTGGATGAAGGCAGCTCGGGTTGGGGCCGCGGAAGCCAGGATCTGATGCACCCGTTGAAGGAGCTCAGTGACGCGTTCTGCCGAAGACGGGAGCGCACTGCCGCTGCTACTGTTCCGGAGCAATCCTCGTCCGCGGAGATACAGAGCGTGGTAGGTCTCGGGATCATGGGCAGCGGGCAGCTGGTGAATGACCTCCAGCATGAATACTAGTTGCTGATCGACCTCGACGAGACGCCACTGGTGGTCGCCGCGATTGATGTGAAACACCCGGAGGGCCGTATTGATTAGACCTCCTCCGGAACCCTCCAGTCCCTCGATGGCGTCAAAGTGGACGAGAGGGCCGTAGGTCGATCGGTTGTAGGCCTTCTTCTCCCAGACAACGTCTCCGTTTGGCAGGATGATGACGTACTTGTACTGAACAGGCTCGTTGCGATAGGTCACCAGCGAGCAGTGGTAGACGTGTGGCGAGTGTCCTCGTTCGAGCATCACCGCCGATTCTGGTTTCCAGTTGCCTGTGTCAAGGTGATCGCCAGACAAGAGCACGGAGAAGTTGGTGCTGCTGCTGTCCTCGCCGCCATGGACCGGCTCGAAGGGAAACAAGACGTAGAACTCGTGACGCTCTTGATCGGGTGAGAGCGGCGACGTCGATGCTCGGGATGAGCGAGGAACCACGGCCGCACGCGAACTGACACCTGACGAAATAGGGATCGATGTTGGTGCCGGGCTTCGAGCGTGGTGCTTAATGTCCCCTACGTCCTGCTCCTTGCCTTCCCGTCGTGTGACTGAGGCGTAGGTAGGGGTGGGAGTCACGGTAGTAGCGGCTTGCCTCGGTTGCGAATGCACGGCTTGCTGCTCCTGCTGCGTAGGTGCCATGGGAGGAGCGCGTGTGCCAGACGAAATCGGATGAGCTGCCGCGCTGCCGCGAGTGTGCGATTCGGTTGGAGGCGCCGTGGCCAGGCCAGGTACGGATGGAGCGGCGGGCAATGGTGCTGTAATCGGACCTCGTCGATGCACGAGCGGGTCGTTGACATGAACGGCAGGCGCACCGTACGCTGGCGAATAGGAGCCAGGTTGTTGGCGTTGTTGTTGTGGTTGTTGTTGTGCATGTGCATCCAGCACCCTGGCCTCACTTGATGTAGGGTGTGATGGTGGAGTCGCCGTTGAGGCCGTGGTGCTGGGTGGCCTCGTGCCATGGCTCGAGGACGAGGTCGGCTGAACCTCTAGCGGGGTGCGAGTGGCAGCTGCGTCGACGCCGCTCGGTTGTGACGATCTGCTTCCCACCACTTGCGATGGCACCGTAGGCAGCGAGGCGCTGACTGGCGCCGTGGCAAGGTTGGGCGCTGCAGGTCGTACGAGGACTTGTGACGCCGCCATTGCGTTTGGAGCTGCCTTGGCCGGCGACGCCGTACGATAGAAGTCGACAATGACATTGGCGACCTCGGGCGCGAAGAGCGAACGACATAGCTTCGTCATGGGCAACATACGCACTCCGTTGCCTGTGTCGCGTACACGTACAATGTAACTCCTCTTCAGCAAAAGGGGAACGGAGACAGTCACCAGCAAGGAGGGCTGCATCTCCGACCAGGCAGGAAGTCACGTACGAGCGCACGCGCTGCCAAAGAGACTATAGACCGTGTTGCGCAGCTGGGCCTTGGCTTCGAGGTTCCCCTCCAGCTGGTCGATCTCTGCCAAGTGTCCTCGGCACGTAGCCTCGAGCTGCTCGGGACTCTTGCTCCCGGCATAGTCTGTGCCATACATCCAAGCACGTGTGAGGCACACAATGGAACAGAGGCTGCATCCTCCAGGAGATAGCAGCAAGGCAGGCTTGGGGCTACATGCTGGCGCGCCTCAGTGAGGAGGAGGTACCCTGCGCGAGTCTTTGGCCGAGCAAGCGCGAACTGAGAGCGGGCGGGAGGAAGGCGGTCAGGCCGAGCAGCCAAGCGGGCAGGTCTTCCTCGGCGCCGCCGTCGGTGCCCGGGGCCACGACGAGAGCCTGCACCCGCTCCTGCCACTCGTCGAGGGAGAGGTGCTGCGCGGCGTAGAGCGCGTGAAGGAGGCGCACAAGCCCGGGGCCATCGAGAGCCTGCGCCTCGGTGGCCAGGAACTGGTCGATGGTGTCGAGACGGAAGCCGCCTTCGTAATCTTCGAGCGAGACTTCGCGCAGTTCATTGAGCTCGCTGATCAATTCGTCCTGGAGCCCCCCTTGCGATTCCTGGTTGACCAGAGCGCGCCAGCAGGGCACGCGGTGTGAAAGTCAGGGCCAAGCATCACGTGGGGAGCTCTACCTACCCCCCACCAAATGTGTCCAAGATGCCAATCAAATTCGATTTCGGGAAGGGGGGCACGTACGAGCTGCGGCTCCATGCCGCGGCTTGATTCGTTTGCTCCTTTTCTTTCTTATGGAGTGCTCGAGCAATAGAGCAAGAGAGTAGGTCGATAGAAGAAGAGCAGGCACCTGGTGTGGACTCTGTAGCTTGCTTGCAACTTGTCCAGGACAGGGGGGCAACCAATACGTCCAGACCTGCCTCGATTTCGCCCGAAAGCTGACAAGGGCAGACTACGCCCCCAGGTTTTTACCGGGCAGCCCGGTGTGCGTGCGTGTGCCCTGCGTTCAGGTAACACGTGATGCTGAGCTGACAGCAATGAACACACTGGATGCACACCGGGCTGCCCACGGTAGCCACTGTGTGTCAGGCAGAATTCAAAGAACATTTCTTTTGCAAGCGCCAAACGGCTGAAGAGAACGACAAAGGGGCCTCGCCGTTTGCCGTTTCCGTTTGGCCGATGCAAGTGTTTCGCATTCTTGGGGAAAGGTGAAATTCGGCTGGTTGGAGCCGTTTTTGGCCAAACAAAACGGACAAAGAACTTCCTCATTGGCGTGAGCAAGTTGCGGCCGCCCGGCTCTGCGTCCGTATGGGAGTCCATCATTTGTACGTCTCGTAGTCATCGGAGGCGAGGTGTCGTTGCAACTTGGCGTGCACCTGCTCCGGGGTCATCGACGTGATCACGAGCACCTTGTCTCGTGACTTGGCGCCGCTCATGAGCTCCACCTGCTTCTTCTTCGCCTCAAGCACCTTGCGGTGTGGGCCACAAACAAGCGCGGGCATGAGTGTAAAGACATGGCAGCTGGGCATACAGTGGTGTGTACCTCAGACATGAAGTCGACCAGCTCCGCGTTGGCCTCGCCGTCTCGCGGCGGAGCGGCCAGCGCCACCCCGACGGCCTCGCTGCCGAGGTCGGTGACGGCGGACCTCTTGGCGTTGGGCTTGACGTGCACGGTGAGCTTCACGTTGCCCTCCTTGGTCGTGCCGATGCACGCCGGCAACGCCTGCCTCGCAGCACCAGGTGCTGTCGCTCCTCCAGCGCCGTGAGAGCCCTGTGCACAGAGAGCGTGCGTCAAACGATTTTAAGCTTTACAAATCTTTACAAATCACGAGGCATGAAGGCATTGGGACCTGGAGACCAACAGCAGCGCCGGCGTGGCCTCCTTTCTTCTTGGCGGCTGCTCGCGACATCTCGCCCACGGCCCTCCGCATCCAACGACTTTAGTTCGCCCCCTCCCCCTCTGCCTTTCTACCCTCACACGCGCAAGGTAGAATTTTTCTTCGCTGCGTTTTCGCAAGGCAAACACTCGCGCGTGCTGCGAGCTCAGGGGGTGGGCATGCCAGCGCGGGTCGGATGTGGTTGAAGGTGTGGCAACGGTGAGGAGAAGGTGAATGTCTTTCCACGAGGCAAACATACAAGCACGTGACTATATCATTCAGTGAGACTTCGGCCAAGGATGGCTCTGGGACGGCATTACATGTCCTGGCGCCATGCGGGGATGCTTAGCGTAGAGGCACCCAACGCTGCTCTTGCAATACCGCTCGTTTGGCCTGATGATCATTGTGACGTGTGTGTGAGCGCACGCACTCAAGATGAACAAAGCAAAGCGAAGCGATGAGAGGAAGAGAGGTGTGGATGTACCAAAGGAGTTGTTGACGTTGATCTGCTGCATGACTTGTTTGAGCAGCTGGTGATTGTCCTTGACCTTCTTCTTCACCTTGTGAATCTCGGTGATGGGATCGTGCTCTGCCTTGTTCGCCTCGATCTGCTTCTCGAACTCTTCCATCGCTTGGGACCGCTCGATCGGGAAGATGGACAACACGTCCTCCTGCACCAGCAAGAGCAGCTCACGCGTGTGAGTACGATCGTAGTCCGCAGACGTGCATACATGCGCGCGTGTGCATACCTCGCTTCCGGAGCTGATCTTCTTGAAGATCTCGCGCTGCACGTGACTGAATCGCAACGACGATCGCCATCCGTGATCGCTCGACTTGGCGTGAGCCTCGTCATAGTGTAGGCTTTCGCCGCGAAGGTGGCTCAACTCTCGCGCCCTTTTCTTGGCCTTTCGTTGTCGCTTGATGGCGTCGCACTTGTACTTGAGGAAGGCAAAGAAGTACAGGTAGTGCCAAAGGTCGTGCTCGCCGCTGATGTGGCGCGCAAACACTGCACAGAAGCCGCACGTACGTGGTTTGAACTCTCACTCCCACAACTTGACCGATGAAAGAATGAAGAGAGAGGAGACAACTTACTCGAGCGGCCACCAAGGGACTGGAACTTGTCACGTGGCACAGAACAGATGAAGCAATTGCTGGCAATCCACGACTGAAAGTTGGATTGGCGATCACGAAGCACTGCGCGGGCGCATTGTGTGGTCAGCAGGGTTCTTGTCTTGTGAAGGCGCACGGGTAATGAAACGGGAAGAGGACGTACTTCCAAACGTGTCGACGATGATAGCGAGGCAGATGTTGAGGAGGAACATGCCCACCACCAGCCAGAAGCCGAGCAGGTACACTGCCCACCCGAGAATCTCCCACCAAGGGTCGGTAATTGGAGCGTTGGGCAGCACTTGGATGAGACCACCCTGCAGCGGCAACCTGCATGATTTTTGTTACAACCGCGCAGCGATCAGATGCGTTCACGCAGTTGGCGCGCGAGCGCACACACCACACACACTCTATGCGTACCCCATCTGCAAGTTGCACACCATGCACTCGAGTACGGTGTCACAGTAGGCGTTGTTCTCGGGCGGGTAGTACTTGGACAGGAACAGATAGCCGAATATCGAGAAGGTGTAGACCAGCGTCAGGATGAGCATTCCCTAACCCAGACAGGTTTGTGTTGGAGTTAGCAAGCACGACTCGAAGAGCCGCTGGACGTGCGCGCATGCGTGTGGTACCATCAGGAATAGGCGAGCGGCGGTCATGCGAATAACTCGGAGAATGGTACGCAGAGGCGAGCTCCAAATGACAATGAAGAAGAGGGTGCACACAAACCTGCGTTGAATCCAACACAACATCGTCAGGGGGAGGCAACTACCGATGCAAAGTCGTGCCAGCACGTACCAGTAAGGGAAGTGGACCGTGCCAAGGAGGGACGTGGCGAAGTAGATCATGTGGAAGAGGAGAGGCAGGTCAGTAGCGATGTGATATCCGGTCCACAGCCAATACCGAACATGCGCCATCCATCTGCCGATCAGCCAAGCGGTGGACAGAGAGAACGTTCATTAATCAGCGACACTAAGCGAAACGCACATTCGAGCTCATGTGCTCTGGACGGGAGGTTGCAGGGGTACCGCATGCGCAATAGCCACGAGAAACCGGTGGCTCGGCTCTGCTGCAGCTGGGCGATGATGGCCTTCTTTCGGTCGGACTTGACCTTGAGTATGTTCTGTAAGCGCGGGCGCGATGCTCGAGAGCCGCTGGTCCCGATCAGCGTCTGCACCACACCCAGGTGGGACCACGTCGAAAGGTATTCTGCCCATCTGTTCATCATGACGTTCGCACATTCGGAGTTAAAACAAAAAGCCGAAATCGCGTGACGTGAGAGGTTCGATCATAGAAACCTTTTGGCATTGGTCGATGGCGCCCGCGTGTAAAGCAGTACTAGCAGTATCAGCGCAGCCATCGCTACGTGTACGATCATCAGCGAGATTGTCACACTTTTGACCTGTTTGACGTGTGTGTATGTTAGCTTCAAGCCAGAGAGAGAGAGAGAGAGAGAGAGAGCCATGGCTGCTGACTGACCTCGGGTGCCAGGTAGTCGGAATGGCCGTAACCGATAAGAATGAGCAGGTTGATGATGATGGCCAGAAAGAAGCTTAACCACGCAAGGTACTTGTTGTGTCCAAGCAACCATGACAGCACTAACAGCAACAACAACCGATCGTTAGCCAAGAAGGCATAAAGCGAGAGACGCGTTTCAGACAGGCTTACCTTGGCGACCGCGGTTCGCCCTGACCGTGTGCTTGCCTCGTCGCTGTTCGTACTCCATCTCTATGAGCACTTTCTCGCACCACGACACGAAGCTGGACAGGTGACACAGAGAGAATGCCAAAAACGAACAACGTGAGTGACGAGATCAACCTCTGAGGAGCAAGCGTGACCAGGGCAGGCTTAGCGCAGCGTACGTGGATATACGCTCGGTGGCGCTCTCCCAGGTCTGGTCGACGGGGTTGCCGACGAATGCACCTTGGAGGTGTGCAAAGTCGTTGGAGCATCGGTCGTGGCTGGAACAATGGTGCACGCATACGGCGGGCAGCGGGAAATACACGCTCTGAATTGCACCTCCGCTCTTCTTGCCGTCCTGCTTGTCGGTTACCACTTCAATGTGTCCTGTTTTGTTCATGCGTCACAAGTGTATGAGTTATCGCGTCACCAGGTCGCCATCAGTTCGCCGTGCGGCGACGTGTGTCTGGTGGCTTCGAGAGAGGTGCAAAGGTACCAATCTGGATCGGGAAGTGATGAGAGTGGCTGGCCGTATCAGCCAAGTGTGCAGCGTTGACGCGGTGTGGAAACAGAATCCGAGAGATGCGCCGATAGCGCTCGCTGCCGTCGGCTACACTCGCCAGCAATATGATCGTGTGAGTCAACTAACGTCGTATCGCGCAACAATAAATCTCAGATGCTGATTACTACGTACCCTGAACGAGAATCTTGATGAGCATCAAGAAGAGTATTGGAAGACGAGCTTCCTCTCCGAATATGTCCACGACTTTGTCTCTGCTGTTCGACACCAGCCACTCGTCAAACACGTAATAGCTCGACCGCTTACCGTCGTCATGCTGATCGTCGGTCGCTTCTGAATCGTCTTCGCTCTCGTCGTTGGCGCCACTGCTGCGCAGATTGCGGCTCGGTCCGCTATCGCTGAGGTAGGCCGACGACGAGCTGCCCAAGCCGCTCAGTATTGTGCCTTGGGTCGACCTGTCACGGCCGCGCACACACGAAAGCCACATAACGTGTGTTAATCAGAAGAAGGCGCAGCGTGTGCATAGACCGCACATCAAAGATGCTGCTACTCGTTGTGTCAGACAGCACCATTGCACTGCTAGAGAGCTACGTACGAGGTCATCTTTTCAAACTCGAGTTTGGAGGCCAAAAACAAGACCGTGTCAGCGTTGGGATTGCCCTCCACGAGCCCAAGCAAAAGCTCAAGCAAGGCCGTCTGTGCGTGCATATGCAGGTGAGGTGCACATCTAAGTGTACACTTGCCGGAAGGTTCCTCGACCGTACCGTAATTGACTTGATCTGTTCCCTGGTGAGTTTGAGCTCGGGCAAAGCCTGTACATCGTTGTAGTACGACAGTTGCATGCTAGGTAGAAAGAGAGCAGGTGAGTGTACGTGCATGCGAGCGCAAGTGTGATGCCGATGGTGAGAGCCAGAGAGGTTGCATTCATGTACAGTGGATTCGCCGCGTCGGCAAAGTTCGCTTGCTTGATGAGGTATTCGATGTTCTCCTCGCTGCCCTCGGTGAACGAGATAAGCGTGTAAAGCACCTGTGCGCAATCAATTGAGGAATTCATGCACACCAGTTACGGCCACCACTTGGCGGAGAACGAAGCAGCGAAACTAAGATCTCGAGCACCTGCGTGACCAAGGCAGCGTTTTGGTCCATGAGGACATGCCTCAACTTTCGCAGATACTTGACGGTGAGCCAGATCATGTTGTAGCACTCCCTCGAGGATCCATCCTGCTGCTCGTCGTCGGTCCTCTGGCTCCGCATGTACTGCTGAATCTGCTTCTGCTCGAGTTCCCTGTTCTGCAGGTTGATCTGCTCCGAGTAGAGAAGGTCCTCATAGAGCTGTGGGTCGGCTTCCCGCAACTTGATGCGCGCCTTTTCCTCATACGGTTCGTCGCCTACACGCATGCGACGGAGCAGCACACGGATCAGTTACTGCTACACAGAAGACGCTGCTCACGCGAGGAGGATGAAAGGGGAATGAAGGCCAAGGCCGAGCGGGGAGAACATACTGTCCAGCAACTCATCTCGAGAGCACAACTGTTGAAGAAGCTCGAAGACGGCTTGGATTGGCGCGGGATCATAGGATGCAAGCAAGTCGCCGGTGGAGTTCAGATTGTGTCGTATCCTGTTTAAGGTTAGGGTCAAGAGGATCGGGCAAGTGATTAGCTACACTGCGTTCTTTAACCTCGAGCGTCTGCACGCAACAAGGCTCAAGTGGTACCTTTCGATCTGTTTTATGGATCGCTCGATGATGTTCTTGATGTCAGAGAAGAACGTAGAGGCGCTCGAGGTATAGACACTCAGCATGAACGCACGGATGCTGTCCTCACCCTACTCGAGCAATCCATGACATCGATGACCATTGAGGCGAGCGAAAAACGAGAGACAGAGAGAGCGAGAACACTGTTAGGAAGCAGAGGCGAGCACGTTGACCTTTGTGTGCAGAGCAATGGCAGGCACCTTGTACGATTGACCGCTGCTGCGCCATGCCCGACAGTCGTCAATCCTCTGGTTTATGGATTTGTTGGTCCGGTTGGCGTTGATGAGCGCCATCATGAACTTGGCCGCCTCATACACGACCCGCGGGCTCTCGGACTGAAAGAGCGGGAACGTGTAGATGATCGCCTCCTTGATCAGATTCCGGTCCTCGCTGTCCCATCGCAGGTGGAACTTCCTGTTGTCGTTGTTATCGCAGGCAGTAACCATGCACGCGGGGAGCAAGCTCATGTATCAGTCAACTGAGTTAACCATGTTGTCAATGAGCGCATAAAGTTGTGAGTGCGAGGTGGATACCGCATGATGCGCAAGCACGAGACGTGTAGCTCGGTGACCATGTGTTGACTAAACCCTGTTTGTTCACAACATAACGTGCGATTGTGCCACAGCACGTGTTAGAGCGCCACAGGCTGTCTGACCTATCCGCAATGAGCCTCCGTCAGCAGACCAACCTGACGATTCTCGAATGTCCAGCTGTCGGATAAACACTCTCTTGGTGGCGTATCGACTCATTCCTGGCAGCATTGCCATGTCCTGGAGAAGGAGAAAGGAAGAGATCAGTGTGTAATGAAGCAAAAGGAGTGGGTGCCGCCTATAGTGCACTCGATCTCGCTGCGTACCTGCCACACGTCGAGCTCATTGTGTCGCAGTGCCAGATCGAGCTGTTCGAGGTATCTCTTGAACACCTTCGCGCCACCGCTGTCTTCGGCCAGCACGGACAGCGGCAGTTCGTTGATGGTTTCGAGATTGAAAGTCCTGTCCATACGTGTGGCAGCGTCATCGTTGTCGTCAGCGAAGGTGACCCGTCGCCGCCGCTTCAACCGCCAAAAGCGAGCCCACAGGCCGCGCGAGTGAGCCAGCTCCTCTTCCCTCTCCCCCAGTTCCAGTTTTTCGTAGCGTGGAGTGGAGCTATCAGCGCGCTCTCGCCGACCGCTAAGCGGCAGAAGCTCGTTGTCCGCCTTGGGTCGAACGACCTGATCCGGGCGTACGTTGACCGAGCTCAAGAACTGATCGTGATATCTAAATAGACAAGCGCACGCCAGCCACAACAGTAATGAATGAGCATGTGATGGACTTGCCAAATGGGAGAGCGTAGAGCGGAAGCCACGTTTGCAAACAGAGTGAAGAATGAGAGGAGAGGAGAGGAAGCTACCGAGTGAGTCGGTTGCCAAGACGAAGCGATTTGGTCGACACCATGTCAACGTCGGCTTCCTCCTCGTCTACGCTGAACACGGTGGCGTGCATGCCCGACTTAAGCATCATGGTGCGACCCAGATCTTCGTCCACGAGATCGACATCTGCAGCTGAAGAGTAAAAAACCGCGCGTTGGAACATTGCAGCTGTCAGACGCATGCACACACAAGACACGCATACCATCCATCTCATGGTTGAGTCGGCCTGTGTCCTCATGCGAGTCAACGTTGGCTGAGTCGTCTGTTTGCACATCGTGCTGATGGAGCGTGTCGATTAGGCGGCATACGGTGTCGAGCCCGATGAGGTCCAGACCACAAGAGTTGGCCTGTGACGAAGAGGAACCGGTCACTTGCGAGTAAGTGTGTGCCTGCATCATCAGGCCTAGTAGTGCATCACATCACGAGCAGGCATTAGATTAGGAGGCGAGAGGCTACGTACAGCGTTCTTCTTCTTGCTCTGCACGGCTAGGATCCCGTCAAGAAGTTTAGATAAGTGAACCGCCGTTTCAAGAATGTCCTTGGCCACCAGGCGGGCACGCTGGTTGTTGCTGTTGGGACTTGATCGCGCAAAAATGAGCGCACGAAGCACAGGTGTGACACATAGTTGGTGAGCTAGTGTGACACTTACACACACACTCCCTCTCTCTCTCTCTCTCCTTTAGCATCCTGCGCAAGCAAAGCGTACTCGTAAGGTCTGGAGGCGACATGCTCCTCACTGCTGGCCACAGCAGGCGCCGGAGTAATCAATATGGTCGGAATAGCAGGAGGCATCATCTGCACACGCGTCCCACGTATGATGAGAATACTTTCTCTGGTGTGGTGTGTATCGTGTGTCGTGTGTGCGCACGCGGCTTCCCATTGAGCTAGTAGTGAAGGAGGGTACCATGGATAAGTCTAGTCCCTGTACGTCAGCCTGAGCATTCGGAATCTCGAGCGGATTGAAGGGGCCACCAAAGAGGTTCGCCAGGAATGGAAGCAGAATGCGGAACATGTATCCACTGTCGTCTTCGACCGCCTCATCGGCGATTCTGCATGCCTTTCTTGCTTTCTTCACCGTGCCACGCTCGTCGTAGCCATCAGAGTCATCGTCTTCCTCGTCTTCGCGACCGTCGAGGTTGTCGTCGTTGTCTTTCTGCTTGCCCTTCCCGTCGCGCTTGCCCTTCTTCTGCTTCGTCTTCTTTTTCTTCTTCCTGCGGACGCCCGTTGCGTCCCTGTTGACCTTGCGTCGCTCTCGTTCCCTCTGCTTTTGTCGTTGCAGCTGCTGCTGCGCCTGCGCTCGGTCCTGCATGGCCAGAGCAAACTGCCTCAATTCCTGAACGGCCTTGGTCAAGAAGTCGAGCAGCGAAGGAAACCACAGCGGCCGCTGCTCCTCAAGAATCTGCAAAGCACGTCAATTCGTTACCATCAGCGTCGATTCAATAGATAGGCGCAGCAGCAGAGCAGCGAGCAAATAAAAGATCACTGACCTCATAGGTATCAACTTCCGTGTTCAGGTAGACTTCGTCGAGGAAATGAAGATACGCAGCCTGTGTAATACGGAGGAAGAAAGAGATGAGCGCGTAAGTTTGTGTTGATGTGCATGTGCACCGATGGCGGATGATGTCTTGTAACGTTGCGAGACCTTGGTCATATTGGGTAGGTTGGGTATGTTGGCGATGGACAAGCACGCGTTGAACGAAAGAATCTTCTGACAAGCGCTCTCCGCCACGAAGTTCTTTTGATCTGCGCACAACGCCAGCAGTCGCACCACCTGTTTGGCCCAGACAGAGAGATCAGCCACGTGAGGGTCATCAGTACACCAACAAACGACGAGGTTGGAGAGAGAGCAAGAGAGGGGAGCGGGG
>CDFA01021173.1:0-10035 GCA_000826305.1 Acanthamoeba healyi | reverse complement strand
GCGCCCAGAGTGGAGGTCATGAGCGTGGTGGCCCGCAGCGGGGTCTACATGGGCTGGGACGGTCTGCTGGCCCTGCGCGAGGCCGTTGTGTCGCGGTGTCGCGACTACCGCGCCTTCCTCGTCATCTGCGGCACCGACAGCATGGCACGTCATGCAATCACACTCGCACACGCGTGATGCTGACCGCACACACCGCACACGCGTACACGCACACATGCAGGAGGAGGTAGCATTTGCCTTGGAGCTTCTGATCGATCCGGCCAGGGACTCGCTGGACCGACCGGTGGTGGTGACGGGAGCCATGAAGCCGCACGACGTGCTGGGCTACGACGGCCACGCCAACCTTCGCGACGCGCTCGCCGTGTGCCTCGATCCTCGATGCCGTGGGCTGGTACATCATGGACAACGTTGGCACGTGTGGGCGTGAGCGCCGTGAGCTGATCTGGATGGTGGTGGTGCCGGCGTCGATCAGGGCACGCTGGTGGTGATGAACGATGCGATCCACGCCGCGCGCTACGTGCAGAAGCTGGACTCGCAGTTGATCGGCAGCTTCTCGTCGCTGCCGGCTGGTCCCATCGGCCAGCTGCGCAACGGGCGGCCTCTCCTCTACCACACCTCGCTGCCTCCGTTCCCTCATCGGCCTTCCTCGCTGGCCATCCCGATGCTGCCGCCTGCATCTGCCTCATCTGACGCGCCGGCGGAGCAGCAGCAGAAGAAGTCCCGCATCAGAGACCGAGTGCTGGTGTGGCCCATCGCTCTGGGCTGTGGCGACTTCCTCGTTCCCGACGACCTCCTCCAGACGCTTGATGGTGTGTGCCTCGTCCCGCTCTCACGCCCCTGCTGTGGCACAGCTGAGTTGGCTCTGCCGTGTGTGTGTGTGTGTGTGTGTGCGCGCGCGCAGGTCTGGTGCTCAGCGGGATGGGCACCGGGACCATCCCCGACCCGTACATCGAACACCTGTCGCCCAAGTGGACGAGCAGGTGCCCACATCCACACACACCACACGACACGCGCCTGTGTGGCTGATGAGTGCGTATATGCGTGTGCGTGTGCGGGAGAGAGTGCAGGTTGCCGATCGTGATCGTGTCGCGGTGTCCGCTGGGGCAGAACTACGACGACTTCTACTACCGGGGCAGCCTGCGCAAGTACACCGACCGCGGCTTCCTCGTGACCGGCTACGAGGACCTCAACCCGCTCCAGGCCCGGCTCAAGCTCATCGTCGCCCTCTCCTTCTCCTCCTCTAGCCCCTCCTCCGCCTCTCTAGTTACGGGCCCGGTGTCGTAGTCGTGCCGTGTTGTGCGCTCAAGCTCTGGTGCGCGAGGGCGCATCGAACAAGGGCTCTCTGTACATCGTGCGGGGGAGTGACACGGTCGCGGTCTCACTGGGCCTCGAGTCGGGACAGGAGCAGGTGCGCCGGCTCGTTGCCCAGGTGCGTCTCTGTCTCGCTTGCGGCGCGGATGGCGGTCATGGCCTCCTCGTTCTCCCTGATGCCAGCCTGAACCCGAGCTACACGTGCATGGAGTGAGCAAGATCAGCACTTGGCGTGCGCGTGCGTGTTGTCTGAGGTCGTGGTGGGAGTGCGCACTGTTGCTGAGGGAGAGGCCGAGCAGGACCTCGGCGGCGTCGGCGAACACCTTGTCGTCCTTGAGGAAGGACATGACCTGCTCGAGCCCGGTTGTTCCGTCCTCCTGCTCCTCAAGGAAGTAGTCCTGGAACCTGATGTTGGAACACACAACAACGACAACGCAATGAGCGACCACCGTCAAGAGCGGCCGACCAAGGGGATGAGGGGGAGCGCACTGTTGACGAACGGCGCTGAGCTCAGGGGACGTGCGGTTCTGAAGGAAGGCGCCGAGGAGGGAGAGGATGTCGGGCAGGTTCTGGCGGAGCGACACCTTCTGGTTCTTGCGCAGCTCAGTGACGAAGTACTGAGCGAGCTCCTTGCTCAACACCTTCTCGCAGGTCTCAGCTGATGCGTCGTTTTGGTTGTGTGAGAAAGAGCGGGCTCATGCATGTGCGTGCATGCGTGCGTGCGTGCGTGGTACCATCGACAACAGAGCTCAGGGCGTTGAGCAGTGCAAGAAGCGCCAGGGGCGTCCGCCGCTTGGCAAACTTGGTCCGACCCTCGGTGAACAGATGGAGGGCGTGCTCGACCGCTCCGTGCTCCAGCAACAGCTTCTGCGTAACCGCGTTCTCTGCACGTGCACACGAGTGTGAGCTTCCTCTGTCTCTAAATGAATGCGTGCGTGCGGTGCGTGGAGGTTACCATCAAGGCTAACAAAAGGCACGAGCGCATTGGCCGAGTGTTTGATGATGTCCTCGCCCGAAGCGATGGTGGTCTGCAGGAACTGTTGCGTGAGCACCGGTCCCAGTCCCACCTCCTCGCTGACGATCGATTCACGCAGCTGCGGGTCGTCGCTCAGGCGCACAAAGATGTTGAGCATGGCGATGATTCCGGCCTTGGTGGTGTCGACGATCGGAGTGTGCAGCAGAAACACAGCGTGCTGCACGAGTTCAGGCGTGGCCATGGCCTCCCGCAGCTCGGGCGAGCGGCAGAGCCGGCTCAGCGCGGCCACCAGCGCCGCGAGCACGGCGGCCTCCTCCCGCGACGGTGAAATGTCGGGCCGTTGCGCCGCACGATTGGCAATCGCTACCAGCAGCCGTATCATCGCCGCCACCACACCAGTTCGGCGCATCATGCTCCACTGGCCCTCTGCGTGCATCGTGTGCGTGCGTGCGTGCGTACACTGTCGTCAGTTCCCGTTGTTCCCTCCAACACAACGCGACCAAGAAACGCGTACCGTCCTGCACGTAGAAGAGGGCGGCGCGAGCGGCCTTGATCTGCGCATTGTGGTCGCTGGTGGGCGCGAGGCTCGTGATGAGAGGCCGCAGCTTCTTCTGGTCCTCCTCCGTCGCAGCCGCCAGCAGGTCCTCCGCCTCCGTGCCCGGCACCCACGGCGCTGGCTTCCACACTGTCCCGCGTCGCGTCCAAAATATTTCAAAAAACAATTTTAAATAAAATAATTTAATTTCAAATAATTAATAAAGAACAATGAATTTCTGAATGAATCAGTTCTAATATAAATAATTGAAAAATAAAACTAAAATTGGAATTAAATCGCTCGATTTGGGGGCGAACCGGCGAGCGATGGAATGGACGTGGGCTGAGCTGCGCTGCCGCTGGTCGAGGTGGTGGTAGTCGTGCTGCTGCCACCTCTGGTTTTGGTCGATCGAGCGGGGGCGGGGGCTGCCAGGTAGTTGCGCCACACGGCGACGCCGGCCAGCCCCACCGCCCCAGCCAGCAGCACCGTTGACCACCCGCCAAAGAAGAGATCATCGTCCTGATCGGGAGGGATTCCGAGCCTATCCATCCTCTCTCTGCTTCTCTTGCTTCTCTGGTTCCTTTGCTCTTGCGTGTGGTGGCCAGGCTACCGCCTTTATTCATTGGCCAATGAAAAAAATTTGGCAGTTAATAATAAATTGTTTATTAACTGCCAAATTTTTTTCGGCATAGAACAAAAAACAAAATTTTGATGAGAAGAGGCAGTGGCGCAAGCGAAGCAAAGGTCGGATAAACACGTACGTGACTCGCCTTGGTGGTGAAGGGGAGCCACAGTTTGTCCTGGGCATGAATCGAAAATAATGTTCGATTACCCCCAGGCGCAAGCATGGGCAATAGGAGCTAAAAGTTGTGCGGCGAGCTCTACAACCGACCACAAACAAACGAAAGGTTCGTACGCCCACCCCACAAGCTGGCGATTGAGGGAGAGGAGGGGGGATGGGCTGTTGGGCCCGGGTTGGGTCATGGATTGGGGTGGGTAATGGTTACACGTTAACGTTTAAATAAGCGTCATGAGGACTCTGTCTTTAGGCGAGGTTGTTGACGAGGACGGGGTAGCTGGCATAGAGGTTGCCGCCGGTGGTGGCGTGGAAGGCGACGCGCGAGTAGAAGAAGTAGGTGCTGAGGTTCTTGACGCCGTTGAGGACAGTGGGGGCGCAGAACTCGTTGGCCTTGTAGGCGGCCGCCTGGAGCGAGAGGCCGGTCACCATGGTCTGGGCATCGATGGCCGCGCTGGTGCGGGAGAAACGGGCCAGGTACTCGGCGTTGAAGGTGAAGGTGTCCGTCCACCTGTCGTAGCCGACGGTGGCGGCGTTGACCTGCCTCTTGAAGAGGGCACCGTCCTCCGCGACGTCACGCTTGGAGACGGTCGAGTAGAGCGGGTAGACCGAGAGCAGGGGGACGCGGGTGGCCGCGAGCCTGGCCAGGAGGGCGGCGGACGGGGTGAAGAACAGGTCGGCGACGAAGAGAGCGTTCACGTCATCGTCCTCGAGGGCAGCGATCAGGAGCGAGTTGGTGAGGTTGTAGTTGGAGAAGTCGTCGACGTACTTGACCACGACCTCGGCGGCCCTGGTGTTGCCGTTGTAGGGGATACCGCCGGCCTGGTTGACGTTCTCCTTCCACATCTCGAAGGTCGACTTGATCCTGTAGCCGTTGGGCTGGCCGTTGGTCAGGGCGGCGCCGTTGGGGGCGAGCGAACCGGGGACGGGGGGCGAGAGGGAGAGCACAGCGACGACGTTGAACTCCTCGCGGTTGCTCCTGACGTTGCCCGAGATGTAGGCGATGGCGAGGCCGTTGGGGCCGGCGTTGACGCCGGTCATCACCTCGGACGTGGCGCCGAAGTTGCCGCCGCGAATGTCGATCTTGGTGACGGCGCCGCCGCGAGCAGCGGTGGCGTAGGCGTAGTGGAGGGTGTTGTCGGGGACGACCATGACGGGGTCGAGGCCGAACACGTCGATGCGGTTGCGCAGGGTGCCGGTGGCGTAGTCGATGATGAAGATCTGGCCGTTGGTGGAGGGAACAAGGATGAGCTCGTTGTCGCTGGTCACGGTGGGGTAGAGGAACTGGTTGACGAGCCAGTTGCTGGCCCACATGCGCCTGACGAGGACCGGTCCGGAGGTCGAGTTCGACACGTCCAACTCGAGGATCTCACCGACACCGCTCACGATCAGGTAGCCGTTGGGAGCGAAGACGAGGCCACGAGCGCCGACGACCGAGGTGGCAGTGCCCTTGACGAGGTAGTTGGGGGAGAAGGTGTTGGTCGACGGGGTGTACTTGGAGATACCGAAGGCGCCGAGCTGCAGCCAGAGGTCCTGGCCGTTGGGGGACCAGACGAAGTTGTGGACCCTCTGGGTGGCTGCGGTGGGGAGCGGGATGACCTGCGAGGGGTACTCGTTGGAGGAGCTCAAGTTGAACACGATGAGCGAGGGCACCACGGTCACGCCGTCGGCCGAAGTCACCTCGGAGTTGACCCACAGGAACCTCTCGTCGGGGGAGAGCTTCATGCCGTGGGGCGCCCTCTGGACGGTGGTGTTGCTGGCGCCGGGACCGGCCTGGAAGATGAAGAGCTTGGACCTCTCGAGCATGAGCTTGACGTCGATGACCGACACGTAGTAGCCAGCATAGCCGGTGGGGGAGGCGTAGTCGTGGAGGCCGAAGCAGGTCACGTAGCCGGTGCGGCCATCCGAGGTCAGCACGATCTCGTGGGGCAGCGAGCCGACCTTGGCCTTGCCGAGGCTGGCGCCGCTGTTGGCGGCGTAGAAGCCGACCTGGCCGGCGGGCTCCTCGACGGTGACGAGGATCTCCGCGGCGGTGGCGAGACCGACCAGGAAGACGGCAAGGGAAGCGAGCACAAGGAAGACGACACTGTGCCTCATCCTCGGTAGTAGTGTGGAGAGTGTGTGTTGGTGGTGGGGTTGTTGTTGTTGTTGTTTAGGTGGTACAGGGGGTTGAGCAGCAGCTGTCGCTTGCTTTGGGTGTGTTTGCTTCTGAAGATCAGGAATAGCCCTCGTCCGATGCGCTTTATACTTGGTCAGTGTTCCTCGATTCTTGACCTGTCTGCTCTGTAACGGGAGCGCCCGCCCTACAACGCCTCAACTCCAGCGTTGCAACGTCGCATCACGCCGACCGGGAACCTTGTCCAAGCCGAGTGAGCGGGTCAATGTCCCGCTGGATAGTCGCTTTTAAGGCGTGTCGGAGCCCACGCGGTACTATTGTTGGGTACAACCTTAAGAGGGAGCGAGGAGCTTTTCGGTCGCAGGGACCAACTGTTCCCAACTGCCGCCATCTGCTTGGCGCCAACACGGGTCCAGCTTGGTCATCTCGGCCGAGCCGAGCCGAACCGAATCAGAGCATGAGCCGATTGTAGCAGAGGCTTGTAACGGCACCACGTGGTAGCCGTGCGGAGTTGGCTGCTTAGGCCTATGATTGTCCTTATTCGCGTCGCGTTACGAGGTACGCATCTCGGCTTGGGTAATTGTGGTGATTTGCCCGAACGCGTGCTGTCACGCGACACCAATGGACTAACCAAGCTCAGTGACGTTTGGCTTCGCGGGGTGAGTGCGTCGTAAGTATTCTCGTGCTAGGTCCCGACCCAAGTGAACAAGCACGAGAATGGTCGTAGGATGGTGCAAAGGCGCCACGTTTGTTACAGCGCGAGGAGCACACACCAGAGAGAGATCGTTCCAGGACGCTCTCCAGCTGTGGGGCTGGCCAACTCCCGTGTAACGCGATCGCGTACGGTTGCAAGCCACCGAACGAGGAGAGAGGCAGAGCAGAGTAGAGCAGATCTCTGAAACACACACACACACACACGCACGCACACTCGTACAGAGGTGCGTACGCATAGCTCGTTCACAGCGATGAGGTACGGCCAGGGAGCAGGCCGCATAGACAGGGGCGCCTCGAGGAACGCCCTGCTTCTCCTCCCGCTTCTCCTCCTAGCAGTGTTCTTCGGGACGGTGGAACCGCTGACGGTCTCAGGTTCTGGCGACGGCTCCGTTGTGGACATCTACACCTCGCTCGGGACGTCCTACCTCTACGCCAAGGACGTGGTGAGCGTGGTCTACACCGCTGCGTCGCCGCTCGACATATCCCTGGCTGCAATTCCGAGCGGTCGCATCAACTTCGTGGGCACGTCGAGCGCCCTGAGATCCTACTACAGCGGCGCGGCCAACACCTACGCGCAGATCCCCGTCATGACGACGGCCATAGTCCCGGCCTACACCACCACCGCCTTCCCGGCCATCGTCCCCGGCTCGTTGCTCACTCTCACGGCACCCATCATGGCGGGTATGTGGAACGGCTCGCTCACCAGGTGGAACGATGCGTTGATCGCCGCGGCCAACCCCAACGTGAACCTCACGGTCGGTACCAACAACGATCTGACCATCATCTACTGCAATGACGTCTTGGGCGAGGGCGGAGTGCTCGCCCAATACCTCTCCGCCATCAACCCCGACATCCGTGCGATCTTTGCTCAGTACAAGACCACGGGCTTCTCCCAACTCGCCGCTGTGACGGGCGGACGCGCCTTCTCGGCCTGCACCAACGCCGCCAAGCTGGCTCTGCTCGCCACCTACCCCAAGTCAGTCGTCTTCTTCGCGTACCCCGACTACAAGAAGAACAGCACGGGCCTCTCCATCGGACGAATGGCCGACGGAGCGGGCACGGTGGTGACGCTCACGGTTTCGACTCTGGCGCAGGTGCAGCTCGCCATGACCGCCTCGACGGTCAACAACAACGGCTCGCTCGTGTTCGACATGACCAACCAGATCAACGGCTCGTGGCCGCTCGCCGCCGTGTCCTCGATGGTCATCTACAATGACCCGGGCAATTCCAGCGCCAATATCGACTGCGCAACCATCAAGGAGGTGCTGTCCTTCCTCAGCTGGACGCAGATCAACGATCAAGCCATCGCGCTCATCAAGGCGTCCGGATTCCTCGTGCTCACGGGCCGCCAGCGCATGAACATGCTCGACTCGCTCTCCAAGGTCGTTTGTAACGACCAGCCGGCCCTCACCACCGCCTTCCTCCTGGGCATGGGGCCGATCATCCCCACCTACACCTCGTGGGCCACCGAGTACGGGTCGTCGGGCTTCACACTCAAGTACTTCGCCACGTCCTCGGTCGAGGGTCTCGCCAGTCTCGTGGACAACTCGGTCGACTTTGCGTCCACGGGCGCGCTGCTCACCCCCAGCCAGCAGGCGGCGCTGCCCGACGTGCTCACCGTGCCCATGGTCTCCTACGGCTTCGTGTGGAACTACAATCTGCCCGAGCTCATCAACACCGACATCCGACTCATTCTCACCTTCCAGATCGTCTCGGACATCTACTTTGACAGGTACATGCGCCGTCTCTGCTGCTCCAGCTCACGCGTCCCACACTGCAGAGTTCAGTGTCTCGGTTTGATCTCTAACATGTTCTCTCTCTCGCCTTCCTGCCCTCTTGCAGGATCAAGACGTGGGATGATCCCGCCATTCTCGCCATCAACCCTGCGATGATTGGATTGCTGCCGCCCGCCAAGCCGATCATCGTGACCTACTTCACCACGGTGCAGGTGACGGCGCAGGCCATCAATCAGGCACTCAGCCAGAACGTGCCCGAGTTCGCCCAGGTGGTGGGCTGGGCCGGTGCGCCGATCTATCCCATCGCGCAGAACTCATCAGCTCGCACCAGACCCTGCGCAACGCTCAACGAGGCCACCGTGGCCATGCGCACGCCCTACGCGCTCGGCATGGGCGTCTCCTTCACCGCACTGACCTCGGCCCATCTGCGTCCGGCGTCGCTCCTCATCAACGGAACCTTGTTGACTCCTTCGAGAGAGAGCATCGTGGCCGGCATCACCAACTCAGCGTCCCCCACAGACCTCTTCATCCTGTCGCCCAACGACAACGTAGACAGCTGGCCCATGATCTCGACCAACGCGCTCGCTGTACACTCGCACGATATGGTGGACTGCGTCAAGGCCAGGAAGCTGGTCGAGTGGTACGTCTCAACTCTCCCTCCCCACCCATTCGCCTCGCCTTCGAGCTGATGGCTGACCCAATTGTGTACAGGGTCTATTGGACGCAGACGTCTGCGGCGGCAGCCACCATAGCGCAGGCCAACAAGCTGATCGTGGCCGGTCAGTCGGCGCCGGTCAAGCGAGCCATGCTCTCGTTCATCGCCAACATCACATGCAAGGGCGAGCTGGTGAGCGACCTGGCCTACTGCATCTTGAATGGCACGCTCTGCTCAGACCACGGCCTCTGCTATTCGCGCACCTGCGTGTGCGACGCCGAGTGGCAGGGCACCTACTGCGAGGAGCACGTGCCGGAGGCGGTCAAGAACAGCTCGACCGAAGTGCTGGTGCCGCTTCTGGCCACGGTCCTGCCCTTCCTTGCCCTCCTCCTCATCGTCGGTCTCCTGGTGGCTCTGCTCCTCTACTGGCGCATCCGCCGTCTGGCTCTGCGCGATGAGTGGGAGATTCCCTACAGCGAAGTCGATCTCGGCGAGACGCTCGGCCAGGGCGGATTCGGCAGCGTGTTCAGGTCCGAGTGGCGCGGTACGCAGGTGGCCGTCAAGGTGCTCACCGACGGTCGCGTCAACAAGGAGATCGAGCGCAACTTCCGCGAGGAGGTAGCGGTCATGTCGAACCTGCGCCATCCCAACGTACACACTCACCCGCCCTTTCGCAATCCTTAGTACAACCTGCTAATGAGTTCTTCGTCCTCCCACACCCACATCCACAGGTGGTGCTATTCATGGGTGCCTGCACCAAGCCTCCGCGCATGTTCATCATCATGGAGTACATGGCTCTCGGTTCCTTGGTACGCCCTACGTCCACAGACTTACCATGTGACCTCACACACTCACACACGGTTCCTACAACAGTACGAGCTGCTGCACAATGAGCTCGTCCCTGAGATCCCGAGCCTGCTCCGCATCAAGTTGCTATACCAGGCGGCCAAGGGCATGCACTTCCTGCATTCATCGGGTGTCGCCCACTGCGATCTCAAGTCGCTCAACCTGCTGCTCGACAACAAGTGGAACCTCAAGGTCTCGGACTTTGGCCTCACCAAGGTCAAGAGCGAGCTCATCAAGAACGGACCTAAGGGCGGCGCCATGGGTACCATCCACTGGACGGCGCCCGAAGTGCTCGCGGAGAGCGAGAACGTGGACTATGTGCTCGCTGATGTACGAGCCTCCTCGGCCAT
>CDFA01021172.1:0-10012 GCA_000826305.1 Acanthamoeba healyi | reverse complement strand
GCGCCCAGAGTGGAGGTCATGAGCGTGGTGGCCCGCAGCGGGGTCTACATGGGCTGGGACGGTCTGCTGGCCCTGCGCGAGGCCGTTGTGTCGCGGTGTCGCGACTACCGCGCCTTCCTCGTCATCTGCGGCACCGACAGCATGGCACGTCATGCAATCACACTCGCACACGCGTGATGCTGACCGCACACACCGCACACGCGTACACGCACACATGCAGGAGGAGGTAGCATTTGCCTTGGAGCTTCTGATCGATCCGGCCAGGGACTCGCTGGACCGACCGGTGGTGGTGACGGGAGCCATGAAGCCGCACGACGTGCTGGGCTACGACGGCCACGCCAACCTTCGCGACGCGCTCGCCGTGTGCCTCGATCCTCGATGCCGTGGGCTGGTACATCATGGACAACGTTGGCACGTGTGGGCGTGAGCGCCGTGAGCTGATCTGGATGGTGGTGGTGCCGGCGTCGATCAGGGCACGCTGGTGGTGATGAACGATGCGATCCACGCCGCGCGCTACGTGCAGAAGCTGGACTCGCAGTTGATCGGCAGCTTCTCGTCGCTGCCGGCTGGTCCCATCGGCCAGCTGCGCAACGGGCGGCCTCTCCTCTACCACACCTCGCTGCCTCCGTTCCCTCATCGGCCTTCCTCGCTGGCCATCCCGATGCTGCCGCCTGCATCTGCCTCATCTGACGCGCCGGCGGAGCAGCAGCAGAAGAAGTCCCGCATCAGAGACCGAGTGCTGGTGTGGCCCATCGCTCTGGGCTGTGGCGACTTCCTCGTTCCCGACGACCTCCTCCAGACGCTTGATGGTGTGTGCCTCGTCCCGCTCTCACGCCCCTGCTGTGGCACAGCTGAGTTGGCTCTGCCGTGTGTGTGTGTGTGTGTGTGTGCGCGCGCGCAGGTCTGGTGCTCAGCGGGATGGGCACCGGGACCATCCCCGACCCGTACATCGAACACCTGTCGCCCAAGTGGACGAGCAGGTGCCCACATCCACACACACCACACGACACGCGCCTGTGTGGCTGATGAGTGCGTATATGCGTGTGCGTGTGCGGGAGAGAGTGCAGGTTGCCGATCGTGATCGTGTCGCGGTGTCCGCTGGGGCAGAACTACGACGACTTCTACTACCGGGGCAGCCTGCGCAAGTACACCGACCGCGGCTTCCTCGTGACCGGCTACGAGGACCTCAACCCGCTCCAGGCCCGGCTCAAGCTCATCGTCGCCCTCTCCTTCTCCTCCTCTAGCCCCTCCTCCGCCTCTCTAGTTACGGGCCCGGTGTCGTAGTCGTGCCGTGTTGTGCGCTCAAGCTCTGGTGCGCGAGGGCGCATCGAACAAGGGCTCTCTGTACATCGTGCGGGGGAGTGACACGGTCGCGGTCTCACTGGGCCTCGAGTCGGGACAGGAGCAGGTGCGCCGGCTCGTTGCCCAGGTGCGTCTCTGTCTCGCTTGCGGCGCGGATGGCGGTCATGGCCTCCTCGTTCTCCCTGATGCCAGCCTGAACCCGAGCTACACGTGCATGGAGTGAGCAAGATCAGCACTTGGCGTGCGCGTGCGTGTTGTCTGAGGTCGTGGTGGGAGTGCGCACTGTTGCTGAGGGAGAGGCCGAGCAGGACCTCGGCGGCGTCGGCGAACACCTTGTCGTCCTTGAGGAAGGACATGACCTGCTCGAGCCCGGTTGTTCCGTCCTCCTGCTCCTCAAGGAAGTAGTCCTGGAACCTGATGTTGGAACACACAACAACGACAACGCAATGAGCGACCACCGTCAAGAGCGGCCGACCAAGGGGATGAGGGGGAGCGCACTGTTGACGAACGGCGCTGAGCTCAGGGGACGTGCGGTTCTGAAGGAAGGCGCCGAGGAGGGAGAGGATGTCGGGCAGGTTCTGGCGGAGCGACACCTTCTGGTTCTTGCGCAGCTCAGTGACGAAGTACTGAGCGAGCTCCTTGCTCAACACCTTCTCGCAGGTCTCAGCTGATGCGTCGTTTTGGTTGTGTGAGAAAGAGCGGGCTCATGCATGTGCGTGCATGCGTGCGTGCGTGCGTGGTACCATCGACAACAGAGCTCAGGGCGTTGAGCAGTGCAAGAAGCGCCAGGGGCGTCCGCCGCTTGGCAAACTTGGTCCGACCCTCGGTGAACAGATGGAGGGCGTGCTCGACCGCTCCGTGCTCCAGCAACAGCTTCTGCGTAACCGCGTTCTCTGCACGTGCACACGAGTGTGAGCTTCCTCTGTCTCTAAATGAATGCGTGCGTGCGGTGCGTGGAGGTTACCATCAAGGCTAACAAAAGGCACGAGCGCATTGGCCGAGTGTTTGATGATGTCCTCGCCCGAAGCGATGGTGGTCTGCAGGAACTGTTGCGTGAGCACCGGTCCCAGTCCCACCTCCTCGCTGACGATCGATTCACGCAGCTGCGGGTCGTCGCTCAGGCGCACAAAGATGTTGAGCATGGCGATGATTCCGGCCTTGGTGGTGTCGACGATCGGAGTGTGCAGCAGAAACACAGCGTGCTGCACGAGTTCAGGCGTGGCCATGGCCTCCCGCAGCTCGGGCGAGCGGCAGAGCCGGCTCAGCGCGGCCACCAGCGCCGCGAGCACGGCGGCCTCCTCCCGCGACGGTGAAATGTCGGGCCGTTGCGCCGCACGATTGGCAATCGCTACCAGCAGCCGTATCATCGCCGCCACCACACCAGTTCGGCGCATCATGCTCCACTGGCCCTCTGCGTGCATCGTGTGCGTGCGTGCGTGCGTACACTGTCGTCAGTTCCCGTTGTTCCCTCCAACACAACGCGACCAAGAAACGCGTACCGTCCTGCACGTAGAAGAGGGCGGCGCGAGCGGCCTTGATCTGCGCATTGTGGTCGCTGGTGGGCGCGAGGCTCGTGATGAGAGGCCGCAGCTTCTTCTGGTCCTCCTCCGTCGCAGCCGCCAGCAGGTCCTCCGCCTCCGTGCCCGGCACCCACGGCGCTGGCTTCCACACTGTCCCGCGTCGCGTCCAAAATATTTCAAAAAACAATTTTAAATAAAATAATTTAATTTCAAATAATTAATAAAGAACAATGAATTTCTGAATGAATCAGTTCTAATATAAATAATTGAAAAATAAAACTAAAATTGGAATTAAATCGCTCGATTTGGGGGCGAACCGGCGAGCGATGGAATGGACGTGGGCTGAGCTGCGCTGCCGCTGGTCGAGGTGGTGGTAGTCGTGCTGCTGCCACCTCTGGTTTTGGTCGATCGAGCGGGGGCGGGGGCTGCCAGGTAGTTGCGCCACACGGCGACGCCGGCCAGCCCCACCGCCCCAGCCAGCAGCACCGTTGACCACCCGCCAAAGAAGAGATCATCGTCCTGATCGGGAGGGATTCCGAGCCTATCCATCCTCTCTCTGCTTCTCTTGCTTCTCTGGTTCCTTTGCTCTCGCGTGTGGTGGCCAGGCTACCGCCTTTTTTCATTGGCCAATGAAAAAAATTTGGCAGTTAATTAATTTTTTCGGCAAAGAACAAAAAACAAAATTTTGATGAGAAGAGGCAGTGGCGCAAGCGAAGCAAAGGTCGGATAAACACGTACGTGACTCGCCTTGGTGGTGAAGGGGAGCCACAGTTTGTCCTGGGCATGAATCGAAAATAATGTTCGATTACCCCCAGGCGCAAGCATGGGCAATAGGAGCTAAAAGTTGTGCGGCGAGCTCTACAACCGACCACAAACAAACGAAAGGTTCGTACGCCCACCCCACAAGCTGGCGATTGAGGGAGAGGAGGGGGGATGGGCTGTTGGGCCCGGGTTGGGTCATGGATTGGGGTGGGTAATGGTTACACGTTAACGTTTAAATAAGCGTCATGAGGACTCTGTCTTTAGGCGAGGTTGTTGACGAGGACGGGGTAGCTGGCATAGAGGTTGCCGCCGGTGGTGGCGTGGAAGGCGACGCGCGAGTAGAAGAAGTAGGTGCTGAGGTTCTTGACGCCGTTGAGGACAGTGGGGGCGCAGAACTCGTTGGCCTTGTAGGCGGCCGCCTGGAGCGAGAGGCCGGTCACCATGGTCTGGGCATCGATGGCCGCGCTGGTGCGGGAGAAACGGGCCAGGTACTCGGCGTTGAAGGTGAAGGTGTCCGTCCACCTGTCGTAGCCGACGGTGGCGGCGTTGACCTGCCTCTTGAAGAGGGCACCGTCCTCCGCGACGTCACGCTTGGAGACGGTCGAGTAGAGCGGGTAGACCGAGAGCAGGGGGACGCGGGTGGCCGCGAGCCTGGCCAGGAGGGCGGCGGACGGGGTGAAGAACAGGTCGGCGACGAAGAGAGCGTTCACGTCATCGTCCTCGAGGGCAGCGATCAGGAGCGAGTTGGTGAGGTTGTAGTTGGAGAAGTCGTCGACGTACTTGACCACGACCTCGGCGGCCCTGGTGTTGCCGTTGTAGGGGATACCGCCGGCCTGGTTGACGTTCTCCTTCCACATCTCGAAGGTCGACTTGATCCTGTAGCCGTTGGGCTGGCCGTTGGTCAGGGCGGCGCCGTTGGGGGCGAGCGAACCGGGGACGGGGGGCGAGAGGGAGAGCACAGCGACGACGTTGAACTCCTCGCGGTTGCTCCTGACGTTGCCCGAGATGTAGGCGATGGCGAGGCCGTTGGGGCCGGCGTTGACGCCGGTCATCACCTCGGACGTGGCGCCGAAGTTGCCGCCGCGAATGTCGATCTTGGTGACGGCGCCGCCGCGAGCAGCGGTGGCGTAGGCGTAGTGGAGGGTGTTGTCGGGGACGACCATGACGGGGTCGAGGCCGAACACGTCGATGCGGTTGCGCAGGGTGCCGGTGGCGTAGTCGATGATGAAGATCTGGCCGTTGGTGGAGGGAACAAGGATGAGCTCGTTGTCGCTGGTCACGGTGGGGTAGAGGAACTGGTTGACGAGCCAGTTGCTGGCCCACATGCGCCTGACGAGGACCGGTCCGGAGGTCGAGTTCGACACGTCCAACTCGAGGATCTCACCGACACCGCTCACGATCAGGTAGCCGTTGGGAGCGAAGACGAGGCCACGAGCGCCGACGACCGAGGTGGCAGTGCCCTTGACGAGGTAGTTGGGGGAGAAGGTGTTGGTCGACGGGGTGTACTTGGAGATACCGAAGGCGCCGAGCTGCAGCCAGAGGTCCTGGCCGTTGGGGGACCAGACGAAGTTGTGGACCCTCTGGGTGGCTGCGGTGGGGAGCGGGATGACCTGCGAGGGGTACTCGTTGGAGGAGCTCAAGTTGAACACGATGAGCGAGGGCACCACGGTCACGCCGTCGGCCGAAGTCACCTCGGAGTTGACCCACAGGAACCTCTCGTCGGGGGAGAGCTTCATGCCGTGGGGCGCCCTCTGGACGGTGGTGTTGCTGGCGCCGGGACCGGCCTGGAAGATGAAGAGCTTGGACCTCTCGAGCATGAGCTTGACGTCGATGACCGACACGTAGTAGCCAGCATAGCCGGTGGGGGAGGCGTAGTCGTGGAGGCCGAAGCAGGTCACGTAGCCGGTGCGGCCATCCGAGGTCAGCACGATCTCGTGGGGCAGCGAGCCGACCTTGGCCTTGCCGAGGCTGGCGCCGCTGTTGGCGGCGTAGAAGCCGACCTGGCCGGCGGGCTCCTCGACGGTGACGAGGATCTCCGCGGCGGTGGCGAGACCGACCAGGAAGACGGCAAGGGAAGCGAGCACAAGGAAGACGACACTGTGCCTCATCCTCGGTAGTAGTGTGGAGAGTGTGTGTTGGTGGTGGGGTTGTTGTTGTTGTTGTTTAGGTGGTACAGGGGGTTGAGCAGCAGCTGTCGCTTGCTTTGGGTGTGTTTGCTTCTGAAGATCAGGAATAGCCCTCGTCCGATGCGCTTTATACTTGGTCAGTGTTCCTCGATTCTTGACCTGTCTGCTCTGTAACGGGAGCGCCCGCCCTACAACGCCTCAACTCCAGCGTTGCAACGTCGCATCACGCCGACCGGGAACCTTGTCCAAGCCGAGTGAGCGGGTCAATGTCCCGCTGGATAGTCGCTTTTAAGGCGTGTCGGAGCCCACGCGGTACTATTGTTGGGTACAACCTTAAGAGGGAGCGAGGAGCTTTTCGGTCGCAGGGACCAACTGTTCCCAACTGCCGCCATCTGCTTGGCGCCAACACGGGTCCAGCTTGGTCATCTCGGCCGAGCCGAGCCGAACCGAATCAGAGCATGAGCCGATTGTAGCAGAGGCTTGTAACGGCACCACGTGGTAGCCGTGCGGAGTTGGCTGCTTAGGCCTATGATTGTCCTTATTCGCGTCGCGTTACGAGGTACGCATCTCGGCTTGGGTAATTGTGGTGATTTGCCCGAACGCGTGCTGTCACGCGACACCAATGGACTAACCAAGCTCAGTGACGTTTGGCTTCGCGGGGTGAGTGCGTCGTAAGTATTCTCGTGCTAGGTCCCGACCCAAGTGAACAAGCACGAGAATGGTCGTAGGATGGTGCAAAGGCGCCACGTTTGTTACAGCGCGAGGAGCACACACCAGAGAGAGATCGTTCCAGGACGCTCTCCAGCTGTGGGGCTGGCCAACTCCCGTGTAACGCGATCGCGTACGGTTGCAAGCCACCGAACGAGGAGAGAGGCAGAGCAGAGTAGAGCAGATCTCTGAAACACACACACACACACACGCACGCACACTCGTACAGAGGTGCGTACGCATAGCTCGTTCACAGCGATGAGGTACGGCCAGGGAGCAGGCCGCATAGACAGGGGCGCCTCGAGGAACGCCCTGCTTCTCCTCCCGCTTCTCCTCCTAGCAGTGTTCTTCGGGACGGTGGAACCGCTGACGGTCTCAGGTTCTGGCGACGGCTCCGTTGTGGACATCTACACCTCGCTCGGGACGTCCTACCTCTACGCCAAGGACGTGGTGAGCGTGGTCTACACCGCTGCGTCGCCGCTCGACATATCCCTGGCTGCAATTCCGAGCGGTCGCATCAACTTCGTGGGCACGTCGAGCGCCCTGAGATCCTACTACAGCGGCGCGGCCAACACCTACGCGCAGATCCCCGTCATGACGACGGCCATAGTCCCGGCCTACACCACCACCGCCTTCCCGGCCATCGTCCCCGGCTCGTTGCTCACTCTCACGGCACCCATCATGGCGGGTATGTGGAACGGCTCGCTCACCAGGTGGAACGATGCGTTGATCGCCGCGGCCAACCCCAACGTGAACCTCACGGTCGGTACCAACAACGATCTGACCATCATCTACTGCAATGACGTCTTGGGCGAGGGCGGAGTGCTCGCCCAATACCTCTCCGCCATCAACCCCGACATCCGTGCGATCTTTGCTCAGTACAAGACCACGGGCTTCTCCCAACTCGCCGCTGTGACGGGCGGACGCGCCTTCTCGGCCTGCACCAACGCCGCCAAGCTGGCTCTGCTCGCCACCTACCCCAAGTCAGTCGTCTTCTTCGCGTACCCCGACTACAAGAAGAACAGCACGGGCCTCTCCATCGGACGAATGGCCGACGGAGCGGGCACGGTGGTGACGCTCACGGTTTCGACTCTGGCGCAGGTGCAGCTCGCCATGACCGCCTCGACGGTCAACAACAACGGCTCGCTCGTGTTCGACATGACCAACCAGATCAACGGCTCGTGGCCGCTCGCCGCCGTGTCCTCGATGGTCATCTACAATGACCCGGGCAATTCCAGCGCCAATATCGACTGCGCAACCATCAAGGAGGTGCTGTCCTTCCTCAGCTGGACGCAGATCAACGATCAAGCCATCGCGCTCATCAAGGCGTCCGGATTCCTCGTGCTCACGGGCCGCCAGCGCATGAACATGCTCGACTCGCTCTCCAAGGTCGTTTGTAACGACCAGCCGGCCCTCACCACCGCCTTCCTCCTGGGCATGGGGCCGATCATCCCCACCTACACCTCGTGGGCCACCGAGTACGGGTCGTCGGGCTTCACACTCAAGTACTTCGCCACGTCCTCGGTCGAGGGTCTCGCCAGTCTCGTGGACAACTCGGTCGACTTTGCGTCCACGGGCGCGCTGCTCACCCCCAGCCAGCAGGCGGCGCTGCCCGACGTGCTCACCGTGCCCATGGTCTCCTACGGCTTCGTGTGGAACTACAATCTGCCCGAGCTCATCAACACCGACATCCGACTCATTCTCACCTTCCAGATCGTCTCGGACATCTACTTTGACAGGTACATGCGCCGTCTCTGCTGCTCCAGCTCACGCGTCCCACACTGCAGAGTTCAGTGTCTCGGTTTGATCTCTAACATGTTCTCTCTCTCGCCTTCCTGCCCTCTTGCAGGATCAAGACGTGGGATGATCCCGCCATTCTCGCCATCAACCCTGCGATGATTGGATTGCTGCCGCCCGCCAAGCCGATCATCGTGACCTACTTCACCACGGTGCAGGTGACGGCGCAGGCCATCAATCAGGCACTCAGCCAGAACGTGCCCGAGTTCGCCCAGGTGGTGGGCTGGGCCGGTGCGCCGATCTATCCCATCGCGCAGAACTCATCAGCTCGCACCAGACCCTGCGCAACGCTCAACGAGGCCACCGTGGCCATGCGCACGCCCTACGCGCTCGGCATGGGCGTCTCCTTCACCGCACTGACCTCGGCCCATCTGCGTCCGGCGTCGCTCCTCATCAACGGAACCTTGTTGACTCCTTCGAGAGAGAGCATCGTGGCCGGCATCACCAACTCAGCGTCCCCCACAGACCTCTTCATCCTGTCGCCCAACGACAACGTAGACAGCTGGCCCATGATCTCGACCAACGCGCTCGCTGTACACTCGCACGATATGGTGGACTGCGTCAAGGCCAGGAAGCTGGTCGAGTGGTACGTCTCAACTCTCCCTCCCCACCCATTCGCCTCGCCTTCGAGCTGATGGCTGACCCAATTGTGTACAGGGTCTATTGGACGCAGACGTCTGCGGCGGCAGCCACCATAGCGCAGGCCAACAAGCTGATCGTGGCCGGTCAGTCGGCGCCGGTCAAGCGAGCCATGCTCTCGTTCATCGCCAACATCACATGCAAGGGCGAGCTGGTGAGCGACCTGGCCTACTGCATCTTGAATGGCACGCTCTGCTCAGACCACGGCCTCTGCTATTCGCGCACCTGCGTGTGCGACGCCGAGTGGCAGGGCACCTACTGCGAGGAGCACGTGCCGGAGGCGGTCAAGAACAGCTCGACCGAAGTGCTGGTGCCGCTTCTGGCCACGGTCCTGCCCTTCCTTGCCCTCCTCCTCATCGTCGGTCTCCTGGTGGCTCTGCTCCTCTACTGGCGCATCCGCCGTCTGGCTCTGCGCGATGAGTGGGAGATTCCCTACAGCGAAGTCGATCTCGGCGAGACGCTCGGCCAGGGCGGATTCGGCAGCGTGTTCAGGTCCGAGTGGCGCGGTACGCAGGTGGCCGTCAAGGTGCTCACCGACGGTCGCGTCAACAAGGAGATCGAGCGCAACTTCCGCGAGGAGGTAGCGGTCATGTCGAACCTGCGCCATCCCAACGTACACACTCACCCGCCCTTTCGCAATCCTTAGTACAACCTGCTAATGAGTTCTTCGTCCTCCCACACCCACATCCACAGGTGGTGCTATTCATGGGTGCCTGCACCAAGCCTCCGCGCATGTTCATCATCATGGAGTACATGGCTCTCGGTTCCTTGGTACGCCCTACGTCCACAGACTTACCATGTGACCTCACACACTCACACACGGTTCCTACAACAGTACGAGCTGCTGCACAATGAGCTCGTCCCTGAGATCCCGAGCCTGCTCCGCATCAAGTTGCTATACCAGGCGGCCAAGGGCATGCACTTCCTGCATTCATCGGGTGTCGCCCACTGCGATCTCAAGTCGCTCAACCTGCTGCTCGACAACAAGTGGAACCTCAAGGTCTCGGACTTTGGCCTCACCAAGGTCAAGAGCGAGCTCATCAAGAACGGACCTAAGGGCGGCGCCATGGGTACCATCCACTGGACGGCGCCCGAAGTGCTCGCGGAGAGCGAGAACGTGGACTATGTGCTCGCTGATGTACGAGCCTCCTCGGCCAT
>CDFA01021167.1:0-16493 GCA_000826305.1 Acanthamoeba healyi | reverse complement strand
TGCTGTGCATGTGCGGCTTCCTGCTCTACGGCACGATCGACCAGAGCGTGAGCGCAGTCGGCGACTGATGATCATCTTTGTGATCGTCGTGGAGATCACGCCACTGCTCCTGCTCATCTTCACGGTCGAGACGCCAAGCGCACCAACGTCTTCTCCTTCTGGTACTCGAACGCGCGCGGCCGCCTGTCGTGCTATGAACGCGAGGGGGAATAGACTATATGCATATTTATAAACAACTGCTGTGCAAGGCGATGGATGGGGTGAGGGTGCGGCCAGGGATGATGAACATGTGTCCTCAGTGCCTTCCTGATGGTACGAAGGAAGACAATAGTTAGCACACTGCCCACCACACCACGCGCTTTGAGAACGGAGGGCGAGTACATTCGTGGAAGTCCTTCTTCCATCCATCCATGAGGCCACGGAATTTGAGCGCTGACTCAGGAGAAAGCTCGCTGGTGACCGTAGCAGCCAGCTGCTCATGCAGCACATCAAGTGTGCTCTCGCTCTGCGACCAAGAGTGTGCAAGTCTTGACGCTGGTAGACGGGCGTCGCGAAGGAAATACGAGATCCGTTGGATCTCGTCCATGGCCATGCAGTTGCTTCGCTCGATGGCCGTGCGGATCTTCTTGTTTTGCGGCACGTTGTTGATGATCTCGTGGAGACGTAGTGCCTGGTGCTTAACGTATGGTAGATTCGACGCGGTGTAGAGGTGCTTCACGAATTCAACCTCGGTGTGGGTGGCGTACTCGCGGATACCGAACATAGCATGGATTGTCTCAACTTCTTGATGGAGAGCGTCGTGGTCGTTCTGGGCTGCCTCGAGTTTTTGATGGAGAGCGTTGCGGTCGTTCTGGGCTGCCTCGAGTTCTTGATGGAAAGCGTCGCGGTCGTTCTGGGCTGCCTCCTGGGCTGCCTTGCGGTCATTCTGGGCTGCCTTGAGTTCTTGCTGGACAGTCTCGATGAGAGCAGCTGCACGTAACAAAAGAAATGTTTGAATTCAATTTTTTTGGGGGGGGGCTTAATTGTGAGGCAGGCGTACCTGTAAGATCGTGCTTTGCATCGACTGCCACAGCACGCGACTCGTACGTAAATGGCAAAGGTTGTGAGAAGTGGTCACAGCAATCGACCACTACTTGCATTGCTGAATCCTGCCTTGGCTGGTCGCTGAACAGGCGGCGAAATAGAGTGCACCGTCTCATGGTGCTGCTGCTACGTGCGATCCGTTCGATTAGATATCTAAACGTCCAAGAGGGCTCTGTCGTTTCGACCAAGAAGGTCAAGGCGGGAATCTATCAATTAGGGCGGGGTTTTTGGCAAGGAGCAGTTGGCGCCAAATAAATAAATAAACGAATAATAATGCGCAGAAAAAATGCGGAAAATGTGAAGGGAATATTTGAATCCAAAAAAATAAAAATAAAAATAAAAATTGGCGAGACATCATAGAGAGAGAGAGATGGCAGGGAGACAGCAGGGTCTGGTGGTGCAGCATGCGGAGCAGCCGCTCGTGCAGATCAGGGAGTGGGTCACCAAGCGCCTCAAGCACCTGCTGGGCTTTGACGAGGTCGATGGCCTCGTCAACAACCTCATGTCCTTCCAGTCCGCCGAGGAGACCGAGAAGTACATCAAGGCACTCGCCCCCACCCCTGCCCCCCCCTCTTCACCCCATTCGCCCCCCTACGCTCGATTTTGCGTCGATTTGCACAAATCCCTCCCCCCCCCCGCATCTCGCAGTGCGCTGACGGCCGTGTGCGCGCGCTGGGGTTGTGGCTATGATCGTGATCGATCACAACAGGACATACTGGGCAGCGAGCGTAAGGCGGTGCAAAAGTTCACGGAGGATCTGGTGCAGAAGAGGAAGGACGCGTCGCCGCTGTTCCGCACGGTGCCGGTGCGGAAGCTGTCGACCGGACCGTCGGCCGGCGGTCAGGGCTCGAACGAGCCCAGCATGAAGGTCTACCGCAAGAAGGACGAAGTCGATCCCTTGTACGGACGACCTACTCTTCGCACGCGCACGCACACGCACACGCACACGCACGTTCAGTTATCTGAAGTGATGGAACGTCGGGTGTGCGCGCGTGTGCAGCCTGGTGAAGAAGAAGAAGCCGGCCAAGCCCAAGGGCGAGCAGGGCGGCGCAGCGCAGGCGGGTGCAGGCCAGGCGCAGGGCGGGCAAGGCACTGCTGGTGGCAAGAAGAAGAAGAAGGGCGGCAAGCAGCAGCAGGGCGCTGATCCGCTGCAGCTCGCCGGACGCGCCTGGTGTGGCTGCATGGGTGCGTGCTCCCTTTGCTCGAGGCTGTGATTTACAGAGCATCAGACACACACCGCTCGAGAGAGAGCGACGCACGCGACACCAACTCGACTCACCGGTGCATGTGTGTGTATGTGCGGTGTGCATGGGTGCGTGCAGCGGCGCGTCATCCTCTGCTGGGTAACTGCCTGTGGTGCGGCAAGATCGTGTGCGCTCAGGAGGGCGCCGGTCCGTGCCTCTTCTGCGGCAACACCGTCGGCGAGGCCCCCGGCGCCGGCAGCATCTCGCTCTCCAAGCAGGAGGTACTTCACCATCGTTTGCGTGCGCGCGACCAGCATCAGCGCTTGCACTGCGCGCCCTCTCTCTCTCTCTCTCCCTCCCTCCACGTTCTCATCACATGGGCTGGCTTCGCCGCGTCGTGTGATCGCAGGCCGATGCGGAATACGATGCCAGCTTGGCTCGTGCGCTGGAGCACAAGGACAGGCTGCTCGAGTACGAACGGACCAGCGCGCGCAGAACCGTCATCTACGGTACACAGTCCATCCTCTTTTTCTTCCCCTCTCGCAGATCGCCCTGGGGCGACGAACTGTCAGTGAGCGGACGTGTGCAGGCAACGCGCGCGCATGCACGCTTGCTTCTAACCAAGCCCGCGCTGAGATCAGACGACCAGCAGGACTACTTCCAGACCGACGGCTCGCAGTGGATGACGCCCGAGCAGCGCAAGCAGATGAAGAAGCTCGAGGAGGAACGACGGAAGCAGCGCGAGGACGCCAAGAGCAAGGTCTCCATCTCCTTTGACTTTGCCGGCCGTCGGGTCATGGTCGAAGAAGGTAATCATCACCGCGCTTCATGCAACGCGCTTCTCATCGCAACACACATGCGCGCGCGCGCGCACACACACACACACACACACAGGCATGCCTAATACGTGAGTGTCTGCACACGCAGGTGCGGCCACGAACGATGAGTACTTCTTTGAGAAGGCCGACGACATCTCGCGCGGCGTGTTGCAGAACCCCACGCTCCGGCGTCCCGCCCCGGTGTTCACGGCCGTGGAGGACCGCATCGCCAAGAAGGGCGGCAAGTCAGACAAGGATGCTGGCGATCAGGCCGCTAAAGAGCGCGACGAGGACGAGTACAATCGTAAGCTGCAGCAACGGTACGCGCATCACCGTGGCGTGTGTTGTGTGTGGTCGTCTCCTCACCGTTGTCTTCCACGTGTTCAGTGCTTCGAAGCGAGTGCAGCACGACTACTACGCCATTGACAGCGAATGGACGCCCGAAGGCGCCACCGCCTCTTCGTCGTCATCTTCGTCGTCCTCTTCGTCTGTTTCATCATCCTCCGCGCCCGCGGCCAGTCATCGATCGTTCAAGTTCCGCGCGCTGTGCGAGCGCGCGTTTGACTACTCAGCCCTCTATCCGTCGGCTGCCTTCCGCTCGTGGAGCGCCGAGGACCGGCGAACTGTCATCTCCACCCTCAAACAGACGAGCGGCCTCACCGCTTACCTTTACGTCGTCGACGCCACGGCTGCCGCATCCGGCAGCGCCGCCGAGCTCGAGCGTGTGGGCCAGCTGGCGGACGCATGCGCGCGCGAGGGCGTCGAGCTCGTCTACGGACTCAGCTTCCCTGCGGCGCTCTTCACTGGCGCTGCGCTGGAAAAGGACAAGCTGCGCGATCAGATCGACAAGCTGCGCATCGTGGACCGCATTGTGGGGCTCACGTCGTCATCGTCACCGATCACCCGCTTCGCGTTCTTCTTTGACGATGCGCCGGCGCCCTGCCTGCCGTCACCCACATCGCCCACGGCCCTGAGCGCTGGCGGGAAGACGTCGCTGCTGTCGAGCCTTCACGCCTACGTGGCCAACCACCTGCTCGACGAAACGCGCAAGCGCGCCAAGCAGGCGACGGCGCTCAAGTTCTTCCTGCTGCCCCTCTTCTACGGCAAGGACATCAAGGAGAACCGCACCGGCGGCGCCGGCGGCAACAGCAACGCACCCAAGCAGGCTCCCTCCTTTGGCATTCAGCAGCACAAGGTGAGTTCATTCGTCAGTCCTCCTCGCATACGCGATACGCTCACACACGTGGTCGCAACGCAGAAGGAGCAGGAGTCCGAGATGGACAGGGACGTGGTGCAGTACTGGAAGGAGATGGACCGCAACGCGCGACCTGACTTCACGATCCTCTTCTCCGGCTTCACCTCTGTCGAGCCTCGCGCCGTCAAGCCGAGCGGCCCTGCGGTCGCCGGCGCTGCCGGCTCGGCGACAGGCGGCATCGATGGCGCTACGCTTGCCCGCCTCAAGCAGCTCGTGGTGCAGCACAAGGTGGTCCTGCTCGACACCTACCCCTCGCTCATCCCCACGTTCAAGAGCACGGCGGTCACGTCGTCGTCGCTCGTGCGATCATTCCCAGCCATCATGCACATGCAGGGCTATGAGGGCACCGCGCACGCTGCGGCCGCCGAGTGGGCCGACGGACTGGCGGTGCAGGTGGCCTCGGCCCTCATCCCGCCGCACGCCGGCCTCGTCCCGCTGCTGACGGCGTTCGACTTCATGCTGGCGCCGCATACGCACGATCCCGCCATCGCTCTCAAGTCGGCGCTCATGCGACTCCTCCAGGGCGAGGAGCGACTCGCCGACGAGCTGCAGGGGCTCATCGAAGCCACGCCGTCGGCCGCATCGTCGCTCGCCATCCGCCGCTTCAAGATCAAGAAGCTCGCCACGCCCGCCTTCTTCGTGGAGACGACCGACCGCGTGAGCTACGTCCGCAAGAGTCTGGCGACGGCGGCATCGACGAGCGGTGGGGGCGGAGGCGCCCTGGCGCGGCTGGGCGAGGAGCTGCGGCCGTTCTTCGTGTTGCTGGACGCCTTCCTCGACATGAACGCCATCAACTTTGAGGTGGAGGCCTTCTTCGAGAAGCAGAAGCAGAGGAAGCACGTCGGCGACGGCAAGAAGTGGGACGAGTTCACCGAGGTTCGTTTTACACTTGCTTATGTACCTGTACCTGTCGTCAGTGCACTAAACGCCTGATGCGCCAACAGTTGAAGGAGAGACTCACGGAGGCGGAGCGTAAGCTGGACGTGCTCCTTGCGCCGGTGTATCCGCTGGCCAGCCTGAAGCAGAACCAACGCGATCTCAACACGGCCTACCTTGAGGGCGTCTAGGGGAGAGACTTGTTCTTCACCAAAGGCTATCCGGTGAGCGGGTGATGATGACGCAAAAATATTGATGATCGAAAATTGGAACGTCCACACTTGCACGCGCGTGTGGGCTGTACATCGTCTCCGTGTGCGTTAGGCCGAGGCGTTTAGCGGGAGCAGGACGGACGTGTCGAACTGGAGGAACATGGTCGTGTTCCGCGCTTTGCCCGCCATGCGCGCCAGAAGCTGCTTGGCCTCCATCGGCACTGGGTCCGACGACACTCTACATCACAAATAATGATCGCTGTCCGTCAGGCGCTTGCAACAAGGCACTGGCGAGCAGTGGTGCACGAATGGAGGGAAGCGTACTCGTCGGGGCGGAAGGAGTCGAGGAGGTGCATGAGCTGCACGGGATTGAGGTTGGGGAACACCTCGCGCACGATGTTCTCGTTCGAAAAGATGGAGCGGTCCATCACGAGCACGTTCACCGCCTCGTTGATTCGTATCAGCATCGTTCTGCGTTTGTGGCGATAGTGAGCACGTCATGCGCACACGTCGGTCCTCCTGGAGTAGGAGGGAACGTACCGCGCTGTGGCAGCATCAATGTAGGGCGAGACCGAGGGCTGGTAGAACCACTGCGCGATCTCGGCCAGGGCGTACTTGATCTGGAAGCCGTTGCCGCACGTGCACAGATTCTGTTGTTGGTTGGTTGCGGTTGGTTGCGTTTAGTGATCAATCGACACCGGCGCAACTGGGGAATGGGGAAGAAGGGACTAAGCACGCCTACCTCGGTCTTGGCGAGGTAGTTGAAGAGGGAGATGTCGAGCCAGTAGAAGATCTGCACGCACAGCTGCTTGATGACGGACGGGAAGAGTTCTGCCTGCCGGAGCTGTTCCAGCACTCGGTCCAGCAGCCGAATCACGTCGTCCGGCGTATTGAGCGACTCTGCACACAAAACACATACACCCAAGATGTCAGTCATACGCCCCCATCGTGTCACTTTGCTACTATGAGTTGCAAACCTTTGAGCAGCTCGTGGAGGCTCGGCGAGGCGGCGCTCCTGCGGTCGGACGTGTTCGAGAAGACGCTCGCCGGCTGCGCCAAGATGGCCGGCAGCAGATACGGCTCTGAAAGACAGCAAACGCGAACGTCAGTCACATCATTCACTCTCGCAGCGCGCCCAGCAGGAAGTCACGAGCGTGGTTACCGATGTCCTTCTGTACGGCGCTAAGGATGTTGCGGTAGACGTCGAGTACGGTCGCCTGCAAGCTCTGCACGAACGCCGCGTTGGCATTCTTCTCCGCCGCGGCCGATGTCTTGCTCTCCTTCCTCGTGTCCACGTTGTCATCGCTCCACCGGGGTGATGCCGTCTTGCTCTTCCCCTTTGCTCCGCGCGTGGCTTTGCCGTCGGCGCGGGCGACCGCGGGCGATCCGCTCACGCCGATCGCGGTTTGGACACCACCGACCTTGGGGTCGTGCAGGTCGGCGAGCAGGGCGGCGGGGAGGAGGTCGCACACATAGTCATCGTTCCTGATGAGGTGCAGCAAGTGCGTGCTATAGGCCAGCCAGCCACACTGCTGTTCCAGGTCGGCCGCGCCCAGCTGTTGCACCGACACACACGATGGTACAAAGTGAGTACGTGCGCGGGCGTACTTACTAGGGCGAGCGGGTGTGAGCGTACGTTAACTGCAGCGCGGAGGGACGAGGCGACGTGTTGCAGGAGCCCATCGGCGTCGCTTTCGAACGCGGCACGCTCCAGCAAGAAGTCCAACAGTCGCTCTGCGCGATTGCGCATGTCAGGCCTCTTTTGCTTCTTGCCTTTCTTCTGCACCGTCTCGTCTTCGCCCTCGTCCTCCTCGCCGCTTGCACCGCTCTCGTCGCCACGAAGCTCTACATTGCCGTAGACCACCCGCTCGATGCGCGCGCCGTCCCGCACACGTCGCAGCAGGTTCTTCACCTTGGCTTTCAACTCGCCAGCGTTGTCATCGTCGCCGTCGCCGTTTCTATCCGCCTTCTTGCTCTTCTCCTTGTTCTCGCTCTCGCTCTTAGCCATGAGGCTGGCGACGAGCTGCTTGAGCTGTGCGACTTCTTCGTCACGTCGCTCAATCTCCTCGCGGTGCTGCTGCTGCTGTTGCTGCTCGGTCTTCTGACTGTCGCTCGCGCCGGACGCGCCGGTGGCGGCTGTCTGTTTAGCTTCGTTCTCGAGAGTGACAACGCGCAGCTGGACACCGGCGAGGACGCTGTCCTTCTCGGCCAGTTCGGCCTTGACTTGCTTGAGCTGCGCCTCGGCAGCTTGGAGGTCGGTTTGTAGCTGTGCACGTGCGGCCTCCCACTCGCGCTCCTTGGCGCGCGCGTCGGTCTCGAGCTCGACAACGCGTGCCTGCACGCCAGCCAGCGCCTGGGCCTGGGCCTTCTCGTCGTCGCTGTCGTGGAGGGCCAACTGAGCGCGCAAGTTTTCGACGTCGGTCTCGAGCGTCTGCACGCGGTCACGCAGGGTCCCGGCCTCGCGGTCGGCCGCTGCGAGCTGCTCCTGGAGCTCAGCCACCTGCGCGCGCTGGCGTTCGAGCTCTGCCTCTTGGGCCTTCACCTTCTCTTCCTCGTCGCGCAGCTTTTCGGCGAGAGAAGAGAGTGAGACCGAGAGCGAGGGGAGCTGGGTCTGCAATTCGTTCAATATCTCTTGCTGGCGGTGGCGGTGGCGGTGACCATGCACACGAGGTGGAGATGGAGATATAGATATATGAACGTGTGCGCTGGGACGGGATGACCGTCGATGTGGTAGTGATGAGGGAGAGGGAGCGAAAGGAGTGCGTACCATGTCCTGCTGCTTGGCGGTGGCGGCCTTGAGCTCGTCGTCCTTGTGCTGCAGCTTGTCCTTGAGCCGCTCGGTTTCGTCGAGGACCTCGCGCTGCGCGGTCTCCTGCTCGCCGGCCGTGCGCGCGAGCAGCTCGGTGCGCTTACGCTCTTCGCTCAGGTCGTGGTCGAGCGCGCTGATCCGGCTCTCCAGCTCCTTCTCCTTGAGCTCCTTGGCTGCGCGCACGCTCTCTAGCTCGTCGCGCAGTCTGTGCAGCTCCTCCTCGGCCGCGCCGGTATCGCTTGCGCCAGCCACCGCCACTGCCGCCGTCGACTGAAGTGAAACCCGATCAGTTCACATTCAAGCATGGATGCACACGTGCGCGCGTGGATTGCCAATGAGTACCGCTTCCAGCTTCTCCTTGAGTTGGCGGATCTCTTCGTCCTTGGCCACCAGCTCCTGTTGCAGCTGCACGTCGTACGTGATGACATGTAGGGCAGGTAAGCTTTACCGGGAGAGGAGGCGTGGATGGCGTGCATGCACGCACGCACGCACGCACGCACGCACCTTGGTTATGTCCTCCGTGCTGCCGCTGCGCGATCTGATGGCGCTCCCGCCCACGCGCGTCGGCAATCGCTTGCCAGTCTGCACGGGCCTCTCCTTGCTCATCGACGCCAATCGCTCGCCCGTCGGCCTCACGATTTCCGATCGCGATTCCGATGGGGCTTCAGCTGCACGTGGAGAGAGTATTAGTGTGAGTCGACGCTCGCGCAGTGCTGCTAGCCTGCGATGGGCACAAGCGCATGCGTACAAGCTCGGTCGGGATCGCTGAGAGCGCGGCGGCGCTGAGAAGGAAGCATGCCGGGTGTGGTCTTCTGCAGCTGCAGCTCCAGCCGCTTCTTAAACGCCGCCTTTCGGTCATCGGCGCTCTCCTCTTCGCTGGCTACGCTGTCTGCTGTGGTGGTTGTAGTGGTCGCAGACGGCTCGGCCATACTAGTAGCTGCTGAGGCAGCGGCGGCGTTCTGTTGCTCGAGCTGAACGATGGTCGCCTGGAGCTCCTGCTCGCGCTCGTCCTTCTTCTTGAGCTGCTCCTTGAGCACGTTGATCTCGCGGTTGAACTTCTTGCGCTCGTTCTTGCTCACGTTCGCTTCGGCCGCCTGCTGGGCCTGGGCCTGGGCCTGAGCCTGAGCCTGAGCCTGGGCTCCACCGTTCTTCTTCCTGCCCTTGGGCGACGGCGTCGGCACGACTACCGGCGCGGCGACGACCGCAGCGGCTGACTTGAGCTTCTCCTCGTTCTCGCTGTTCCGCTTGTCGGCTTCGGCCAGCTCCTGGGCCTTGGCCTCGACGGCGGCATTGGCCGCGGCGACTTGCTCCTCGGCAGCCTGCAGCTTGCCTCGCAGCTCCGTCGCCTCCTGCTCGCGCTTCTGCAGCTCAGCGGCCTGAGCCTCCAGTGCGCTCGCCTTCTCCTGCTCGAGCTGCTGCTTCACCTTGGCCAGATCCTCGCCAGCGGTGGCCTGCAGCTGGACGAGCTGCTGCTCCTTGACGTTAACAGCGCTCTCCTTCTCCTCGAGCTGCTGGCGGGCCTGAGCGAGCTCGTCCTTGAGCGTCTGCAGCTCGGAATTCTGCTGCTCGCTGGCACCGCTCAGCGCGCGGTCCTTCTCCTCGAGCTGCTGGCGTGCTTGGGCAAGCTCATCCCTAGCCTTCTGCAGCTCGGCCGCTTGCTGCTCGTTGGCTCCGCCCAGCGCGCGGTCCTTCTCCTCGAGCTGCTGGCGGATCTGGGTGAGCTCGTCCTCCTTAGCCTTGTGCAGTTCGGCGAGCTGTCGATCCTTGTCGCCAAGCGCGCCGTCCTTCATTTCGATCTGCTGCCTGGCCTGGGCGAGCTCGTCCTCCTTGGCCTTGTGCAGCTCGGCGAGCTGGCGGTCCTTGTCGCCGATCGCGCCGTCCTTCTCCTCAAGCTGCTGGCGAACCTGAGCGAGCTCGTCGTCCTTGGCCTTCTGCAGCTCGCCGAGTGCACGCTCCTTCTCCTCAAGCTGCTGACGAACCTGAGCGAGCTCGTCGTCCTTGGCCTTCTGCAGCTCGTCCTTGGTCCTGGAGAGCTCGTCGATTTGCTGGTCCTTAGCGCTCAGCGCGTTGTCCTTCTCCTCGAGCTGGCGCTGCGCCTGGGCGAGCTCGCCCTCCTTGGCCTTGTGCAGCTCGGCGAGCTGTCGGTCTCTCTCGCTCAGCGCGCCCTCCTTCTCCTCGAGCTGCTGCCTTGCCTGCGCGAGCTCATCTTCCTTGTGCTTGAGGCTATCACGGATCGTGGCGATCATGCCCTCCTGGTCGCCATCGTTCTTCTGCTGAAGGACGGCTTCCAGCTCGCGCTTCTTCTCCTCGAGTTCGGTCTCACGGGTCGCCTTCTGTCGGTTGGTTCGCTCCAGCTCCTCCGCCTTGGAGTCGGCGTCACGCTGCGCCGCTTCGGCCTTGGCTTCGGCCGCGCTGACGCTCGCGGTGAGAGCCTCGACCTTGGAGTTAAGGTCGTTCCTCAGCTGATCGAGCTCCTGTCGGCGCTCGTCGGCTTCGTGCTTTGCGGCCGCGACCTCGTTCGCGAGACGCTCCGCCTCCTGAGACTTGTCCTGAAGCGCGTTGGCCTTGGCTTCGGCATCGCCCCGGGCCATCTCAGCTTCGCTCTTTGCCTTCTCGAGTTCGATCTTGGCCGCCTCGGCCTCACTCCTGGTGGCTGTGAGTTCGTTCTTGGCCGCCTCAGCCTCACCCTTTGCTGCCTCGGCCTCGCTCTTGGCCGTTGCAACTTCGTTTCTGGCCGCCTCGGCCTCGCTCCTAGCCGCTTCAGCTTCGCTCTTGGCCGTCGCGGCTTCGTTCTTGGCCGCCTCGGCCTCGCTCTTGGCTGCCTCGAGTGCGCTCTTGGCCTCATTGACCTCGTCCCTGACCGCCTCGGCTTCACCCTTGGCGGCAGCGGCCTCTTGGCGGAGTCGCTCGACCTCTTCGGTCTGCTCTTGGGCTCCCGATCGCTGCTCGTCCGCTTGCCTCTTAACCGCCTCAGCTTCGGACTTGGCCTCTGCGGCTTCGCGCGCAAGGCGCTCCGCTTCCTGCGTCTTCTCGTTCAGCGCGTTGGCCTTCTCTTGTGCCTCGTTCTTGGCTGCCTCGGCTTCGCTCTTGGCCTCTGCGGCTTCTCGCGCAAGCCGCTCGACTTCCTGTGTCCTCTCGTTGAGCGCGTTAGCCTTCTCTTGCGCCTCGTTCTTGGCCGCTTCGGCTTCGCTCTTTGCCTCGGCTGCCTCGCGAGCGAGTCGCTCGACCTCTTGCGTCTTCTCGTTGAGCGCGTTGGCCTTCGCCTCTGCTTCGCTCTTGGCTGCCTCGGCTTCGCTCTTTGCCTCGGCGGCCTCTTTCCTGAGGGCGTCGATGTCCAGCGCCAGCGCGGCAGCTGCCTGCGTTTGCGATTCGGTCTCGAGTCGCAGTCGCTCAACCTCCTGCTTGGCCTCGTCGCTCTCCTTCTTGAGCTTCTCCATCGCCTCGGCCTGCTCGGCCACCTGCGCTGCTCCATCGCCGCCCTCACGCTGTGCGCTCGCGTTCTTGGTGGCTTCTTCCAGCTCGAGCTGGAGTCGTTGATTCTCTTTGGTGGCCTCCGCGAGCTTCTTCTTGTCCCGCTTGGCGAGCTCGATCAGCTTCTTCTTCTCCTTCTCGCGCTTGCGCAGCTTCTTGTATATGCTCTCCATGGCCTGCATCTTCTTCTCCTCCTCCTCCAGTTTCCTCTCCAGGTTCTCCTCGTCTCCCTCCTTCGCGCCGCCGCCGGCGCCGCCGCCACCGTCAGAGCTCTTTGCCTTGGCCCGAGCGGGCTTGGCTCTCTCCGAATCCTCCGAGTCGTCGCCCCACTCCGAGTCCGATGCCTAAGCGCTCATCGCGCGTCAGATTGCGCATGCACACAGGAGGCAGAGACAGAGAGGCAAGCAGGCGGGCAGGCGTACATCCGTGTCGTTGTCGCTCTCGGCGTCGGTGTCGAGCTCAGAGATCTCTGACGTGTCGGAGCCTTCGTCGTCGGTGACGAGGTCGTAGTCGTCCTGGCCGCTCTCGTCGCTTTCAGCGCCAGCCCTGCAAACGATCGACCGTCGCAGACACAAGCCAAAGGGAAAGGAGGACGTCAGTCAGTTCGTGGGAGGAGAGAGAGACAAGGGGGTGAGCGCAGAGAGCTCCGGCGTACTTCTTGACCATCAGCTTGCCGTTGATCTTGGTCCACTGTGACTTGATGTGCACCTGTGGTAACGCGTTGACGTCCCCGTACCCAACAACGAAGCCCAACAACACGACAGATGTCAGTCCGCGATCACACGAGGCCGCGCTCGACATGTGCGCAAGCATGCACTCTCCCAATGGAGCGTGCGCAAGGTCGGGATTCACGATCGCAGGCGTGCTGGCTCTGAAGAGAGAGAGAGAGAGAGAGAGCAAGCAGTACAGCCACGTACCGACAAGACAGGATTCAACGCTCCCTTCATTCTGAACGAAGGGATTCACGCATGCACATGTTCCCATAGGCACGCCAAGCCAAGTGTTAGCATATGTGTGCGAGGCAAGCGAGACGCATGACAATAGAGACCACAACACAGCCCGAAGCCAAGCACAGCAAGGTGGCTGGCGCTCGGTCACGCAAACAGGAGGAGCGCCCAGTGCGTGGTGTGGTGGTGCGCGGTGCGTGGTGACACCAACACAGACAGACAGACGCGGACGATGTGTGCGTACTTGGAGAACTTGAAGTCCTTGGTGACACTCGTGCCGTTGGACGCAAAGTCGCCGAGGTTGACCTCGAGGCTGCCCAACTCTTTGGCCTTCTTGCCTCCGCTCTGCACCTGCTCACCCCACCACCACCATCACCAACATCACCACCACCACTCCCCTCTCTCTGCGTCAGATCTTGTCCACACCCCACAGATGCGAAATCGCAAATTAAATCGAATTTTTTAAAAAATTCGATTTTAAAAAAATTCACAAAATCGCTCTATTGCCTCCAAATGGAGCGCTAGAGCGCTGCAGGCTGAGCGCTTGGGATGTGGGGGAGGGAGGGGGTGGAGGACCTCCTTGAGGGTGACGTCGATCATCTTTTTGTCGAATTTCTTGAGGCGCTCGTAGTGGAGCATGGTGGCCTGGAGGGAGAAGGTCTCGTTCCACTGGGCGCTGGCGCTGCCCTTGGGGCCAGTCGATGTGAGCGCCGCGTGCTTGGTCTCGCCGCGGTTGCCCTTCTTCGACCCTCGCTTCCACGCCACGAACACCTCTCGGCTGCTGCTGCTGCTTCCATCCGGTGGCCCGAGGCCCGACACGCCCTTGAACGTGACGTCGAACTTGATCTTGACGGTGCTCTTGTCACCACCGCCGCCTCCACCCCCGCCCAGTTTGTGCATCCCTTCCTCTGCTCTCTTGCTCTCTGCTCGCTGTGCCTTCTCAGCTCTGCTGCTGTGCCACCAGCTCGACCTGGAGCCACTGGACACGAAATCACCGGAGCATTCCAAGCGCATTCCTTGACTTTTTTAAATAATTTACATAATTAAAATTCCAACAATGTAGCTGAGGAATCCAAGAAAGTTTGAGGACTTAATTTACTGAAGCATTTGAAATATTAAGTGAATATTAATTTATATTTATTGACAACGCGCCGGGACGAAGCGGCAGAGAGACGGAGAGAGATGGAAGGACAAGGGTGGCAGCAGCAGCAGAGACGAGATAGGGGACATGGCAGCGGTGGCGGCGGCGGTGATGAGCATGGCCGGCAGCAGCTGACGAAGCTGACGACGGCGGTGGTGATGCCGCCCCGCGAGCTGTGGCAGCCGCTGGTGGCGATCAAGGCGCGCCACATGGCGCCTCACGTGCGACGCCCGCCCTACCCGCACTTCACCGTGGCGTCGCCCTTTGTCGACGTCAGCGAGTTTGACGCGGCCGAGGTCGCGCTGGCGCGCGAGCTGCAGCACGTCGCGCCGGTCGAGGTGTGCCTCAGGCGCTTCGACTTCCTGCCCGGCCAGCGCGACGCCCTCACGCTCATCCTCATCCCCGAGTGCGAGGTACAGCCACCACACACACTCACGCACACACATCGCCTTGTGGCTGACGCACTGACTCACTGCTTGCACGCACACGCACGCACAGCCGGCGGATGGACTGCAGCGAGTGTTTGACGGCGTGATGCGCGCGTTCCCTCAGTGCAAGAAGAGAGGACGTGCCGCGCGAGCGCCCTTCCTGCCTCACCTGACGATGGGCCACTTTGAAGACAAGGTATGCACGATGCACGATGATGATGCAGCCGATCGCTCGCTCTCGCTCTCGGGCAGAGTGAAGACAGGACGGACGGACAGGCAGAGTGACTGACTGAACGCTGCTCGTGGTGGTGGTGGTGGTACACGAACAGGCGGAGGCGATGAGGATGAAGGAGCAGTACCAACGCGAGTGGAAGGAGCTGCGATTTACGGTGCGCGATGTGCACTTCATGTCACGCAGCCCCTCCGGCCCGTTCGAGCAGCGCAAGTCCGTTCCGCTGCTCGGCTAGGGTCAACCGAAGCCGAGTGCGTGAGCGTGGCCACGTTGGCGTGCGTGTGCGTGGCCACGCCGACCGTCATGCGCGCACTCCTGCAAGTGATTGTCTTCCTGCATTCCATTCAATGCTATCACCATCACCATCATCATACACCGCTACTGATAGTTGTACGACCCGTCATCGTAGTAGCCGCCCTCTTGGTACTGCTGCGACCCGTCATCGTAGTAGCCGCCCTCCTGGTACTGCTGCGACTCGTCGTATTGCTGCTGGTGGTGGTGCTGATGCTGCTGCGGTGCGCTGTACGCCTGTTGCTGGCCATAGCCCTGATGCTGTTGTGGCTGCTGCTGATACTGCTGGTGCTGGTGCTGCTGCGGTGGTGCGCTGTACGACGGCTGTCCCGGTCGCGGGCCAGCCGGAGCCGGAGGACGGAACGCCGGCTGTCACAAACACGACAACGACGATGAGCCATGCGATCGCGATCGAGATCGAGAGAGAGAGGAATGCCGACGGCATGAAGAAGGACCTACCGCGGGCTGGGTCGGGCGAGGGCCTGCAGGTTGAGTTGGGCGCGGCCCCGCGGGAGGAGGCGGGCGGAACGCGGCCGGAGCTTGTTGGTGAGGCTGATGAGGAAGTTGGGGTAGAGGCTGAGGCTGATGAGGTTGATGGGGCTGATGCTGCCCATGATGGGCGGCGGTGCCCGCGCCGCGTCCGGGAAGCGGAGAAGGTCGCGGACCGGCCGGAGGCGGAGGACGGAACTGCTGGGGAGAGCCGGCGGGCGAACCCTGAGCTATCACGGGCGATCGAGGACCCTGCAAGAGCGCAACCGGACAGAGATCACCGTGGTGGTGTGAGCACGGCAGCAGCAGCAACACGAGGGAAGCGAGGACGAATTACCGCAGGCGGAGGCGGTTTGAAGCCGGCAGGCGGCGGCGGTTTGTTGAAGCCGCCGGTGGCTTGGGCAGCCACGGGCGCCTGTGGTATGGGGAGCGCTGCTGCCAAGACCGGCGTCGGAGCAGGCGCCTGGGTGGTGCCAAAAGGAACCCGATCCGGACGCTCGGAGTTAGTTCAGAGCGTCCAGCGGATGCTGGGATGACGGAGAGGGCACGGGAGCAAGTGTGTGAAACGTACGTGCGGCGTCGCAGCGACCTGAGGATCGATGGGCAGGTCGCCGGCGGTGGTGAGCACTTTGGCCCACTCGGGACTGAGGTTGGAGGTGATGATGGTCCCGCCGGCGGTGGTGACCGACTGCTCCTTGACGAACTGAGCCGGCTTGGAGATCGAGTTGACGTCGCGGTACTTGACCGTCAAGTGCAACGTGCCCTGTGCCTCTTTGCCCTGCAGCGCCCACCTGTTCTCTGCACGCGGACGCGTCAAGCCAAGACGAGAAGCGTCAGACTAGTCTTGAAAGCCATGCACAACTCATGCACGTGTGGGGGGACCTCAGACGTACCCCAGCCGCCGATCTCCTCGAATTGCGTGCGCTTGGAGGAACGGAGCGGGAGCTCGATCTCACCCACGGCCTTCTTGCCATCGAGCACCGACACGACGAGATCGGTCTCTTCCGGCTCGACGATGTTGCTGGTGGTGAAGCAAACGGTTGCTAGTTAGTTGATCACGGAGTGGACGTGAAGGCGGTCAACGAAGCACGCATGCACGGATGCAAAGCGGCGAGCGGTTGCTGGTGGCGTACAGTTGGAAGCTTTCGTTCCAGGTCGGTTCGGTGGTCTTCTTGACGTTGGCGGTCTGGAACACCTTGCGGACCTTGCCCCACTCCTTCAAAGCGATCTGAACCGACGCTCCTGTGTACCATCACA
>CDFA01021166.1:0-11033 GCA_000826305.1 Acanthamoeba healyi | reverse complement strand
TGGTGTTGGTGTTGGTGTTGGTGTTGGTGTTGGTGTTGGTGTTGGTGTTGATGGGTGAAAGCTTGTCCAGAATATTTTCCAGGTGTACACGATCATACGGGCACGACAGCGGCACTCGGAAAGATGCCCATGGGGCGTGAGGCCTCGTCCGGGGAGGCTGGGTGAAGCAGGACGCCGATCCACCACTGGTCATCGGGGCCGCCATCGATGTGTTGCACCTCGTAGCCCGGCTGGAGGCTCAGCTCACCCTCCTCGACCGCCACGTACTCGCGCACCGCAACGAACCTCCCGCTCGATGTTGAGGAGGCTCCCTCAACAGAGGCCTCGTCTTTCCTTGCCCGCGGCGTAACGTGGTCCGCGCTCTCCTTCGTCACCTCCTCTTGAGTGTCCGATGAGTCTGTGACCTCATCTGACCGCTGGCACGTCACTCGGTTCTGTTCCGGTTCTGTCTGTTCTTCTTCCTTCTCTTCCCTGGGCGTGGCCTCTCTCTCGCCCGCTGCCTGAGTGGGCGATGGCTCCGTTGAGTCGCTTTCTACCTCCACGCCGGGCACCGCAGGCTCGTGTAGCAGTTGCTGTTGGCACTGTTGTGATAGCTCCTGTTCAGCCTGTTCCTCATGCGCACTGCACTGCACGCCCGGCTCCGCCTCGCCATCAACGTCCGCAGTCGAAGCTGTGTGGGGCTTGCTGCTCTCTGCACTGTCGTCGGTAGGTGTTCTCTCCGGTGACATCTCAGACGTGGCGAGATCGGCCATGGTCAAGAAGTCATCGTCAAGGTGGCGAAGGGAGCGATCGAGCTTGCGACGCTCGTCCTCCATCTGCCGCCGGGCACGCTGCAGCCGCTCCTCCTCTTCTACTTCTTCCTCACGCTGAGCTTCCTCGCGCCGTCGCCGCTGCTCCTCCTCAGCCGCCAGCCGTTGTTGCTCGGCTCGCAGCTGCTCGGTCTGTGCCTCCATTGTGCGGGCGTGCTCGGCCTGTCGCAACTGGGTCAGCTCTTGGCGCGCCTCCTCGATCTTCTTCCATTCCTCCTCGAGCTTGCGCTTCATCTTCTGCTCGCGTAGTTCGCGTTTCCGATCTTCGAGCAATCGGCGCTCCTCCTGCATGCGCAGGAACTCCTGCTCGATCTGCAGACGCCCCTGCTCGCGTTGCTCGGCCAGCTCCAGCTTGCGGGCAAGCTCGCGCTTGGATTCCTCCATAAGCACGCGCTCTTCTTCGAGCTGCTGCTGCGCACGCCGAGCCTGCGCCAGGGCCTCGCGTCGGGCCTCCTCCCAAGCCTGCTTCTCGCGCTGCAGAGCCTCGGCGTCATCTCGTTGTTGCTGCTTTAGACGTGCCTGGGCGGCCTCGAGCTCGCGCCACTCAGAGGCCAGCCGCTCGCTTTGCCTGCTCAACGCCAAACGCTCCTGCTCCTCCAGCCGCCGCTCCATCTCCTGCGACGTCGATGATGGGAGTGTCTCCATGGGCGATGCCACTGTCTGTGGTGGTGAGACACTCTCCGGTCGCTTCGCTTCAGCGGGCATGGATGGTGGCGTCTTGGGGAGGGGCTTAACGGCTCCTGAGTTGCGCTGCTTGAGCTTACTCAGTCGCTCTGAATCGAGGAAAGTCAACAACAGTTAGGCCTCACAATAAAGATGGCATTCGCGTATCAGTTGCTGGCGCGCTTGGCTCTGGCCATTACCTTGCATGTTGGTCTTGGGTGGAGGAACAGGGCTCGCTGTGGGAGGCGCCGTGCTCGCTGTGGGAGGCGCTGTGCTCGCTGTGGGGGGCGCTGTGCTCGCTGTGGGAGGCGCCGTGCTTGTGGGAGGCGCCGTGCTTGTGGGGGACGCCTCACCTCCCTGAGCCGGGACCAAAGCCGAAGGAGCAACCGGATTGGGCTCGTCAGCATGCGAAGGTTTGTCGGCCTCAATTGAAGGAGGCGCGGAAGTTGCTTCAGCAGGCCTCACCGCAGGTGATGTGGGGACTTCGGGCAAGGGAGCAACGGGGAGCCCATTGCGAGGTACCCCCGGTGAGGATGGTGACGGCGCGCGGACGCTGCCGGTTTTTACGCGTGAAGGGATGATGGAAGGGGCCGATTGCGAGTCGTCCTCTTGCCACTCAGCGTAGGCCATGTTCAGCGTGTGGTATAGTCCATACTGTGCCACTCCCAACTGCAGCACACACACGCCAAGCAACACATACAATAATAAATCATCGGCCCATACAACATCACCGATTCCAACCGACAGAGATGAGAAAGCGGGCAGGTACAGCTTGGAGGTACTCCTGGAGAGCGGGTTTGACTTGTGCCGAAAGCTCGTTTACGGAGAGGATGATCTTCTTGTTAGTCCGCTTGAAGCCCTCATGAGCCGCCTGCCAGCCTGACTCGAGCTGTCCGACCATGCGTTAAAAACAGGCAACCAAAGAGAGTGCATCGGAGAAGAGGAGGGTGTACCCGGTTGAGCTTAGCGATCGTGGCTGGCTCGTCTGTAAGGCGCTTGTGTTCCGCCTGACCGCGCCCCGAGGGCGACAATCCTTCAGCAACCATCAACCAACAGAGCGATGATCAAGCGGAGGGAGAGTCACCTTTTGCTGAGCGTGGTTCCAGTTCTTCTTCTCGCGTACGAACTCGGCGTAAAGGCGTTCCCGCGCCTCTATGTCGCGTTTGATCTCCTCCAGCTTGAGGATCCACTCTTCCAGATCTGCCTGCACTCGCTCCTCTTCGAGTACTTCCTGTGAAAAGGTACCTCCTCCGCGGATGAGTTGGCGCTCGCAAGGGAGGAACAGAGAGCAGATCAGGAGACTGAGACCAACCTCGAAACGCATGGTCGCGACGTTGAGCTTGACCACGGACGACGAAAAGCGACGCACCACGCGCGATTCCGCTTCCTGGTCTTCAAAGTAGTCCCTGTGCATGCAAGCACACACGCGAGCGGGAGGTCAGGGTAAGAGAAGGAACATCATGGACAAGGCCTGTTTGCTGCCACCATTGCCCACGCTCGTGGTGATGCGCACTCCGCCTTGGCCACGATCAAGTCAAAGAACGGTACCTCACCGTGCTCTCCAGTCGGTTGAGCGGACGTGCAATGTCTGTTTGTGTGTGAGATGATGAACCCTTGAGGTTAGTTGGTCCCAACGCGGCAGGCAGGCAGGAACCGTGTGGACATGGAGAGGGGAGGAGAGCAGAGTGACACTCGCAAGCGAAGATAAAGCGAAGAAGGGCGAGGGCGAGGGGAGTCAGCACCGATGATGCCGGTGGTGGCTTGCAGGTAGGCCTGGTACACGGTGGTGAAGAACTCGTCGAGTGCGCTCCATCGCCGCTTGGCGTCCTCGAAACCGGGGTCCTCGGGCGCCTCCGACCCGCCCTCGCTGCCCTCGTGGCCTCCGCCCCATCCAGAGAACAACTTCCGGTGCGACCCGCTTCCACCTCCGCCCCCACCACCTCCGCTTCCGCTGCCGCCCCCGCTCCCCTGTCCCCCCCCCAATGAGGAAGAAATCAGCACGCACCTCTCTTTCTCTCACTCTCTCGATGAAACGAAGGGGGGGGTGCGGGTGTACGTGGTGGGAACGTGAGGACGAGGCGTATCCCTTGAGGGAAGACAGGAGGCTGCTCATTTTGAAGCTCCCCCCCCCTTGTACAATGTGCTGTTTGCTCCCCACCAACCAACCCCGATAACCTTGTAGTTGCCGCGGACAAATATGCAAAGTATGATGTGTTAAGATGGCGGGACACGTAAGCGGCACCAAGAAAAACAATTTTTCTCCAGAGACTTGTTCTGTGTGGTCAATTTGCGCAGATTTTGGCTGGGGAATTCATCGTAAGCCACACAGCCTGTTCGTTTGCAGCTCTGGTGACAAGCAAGGGTGGCGTGTGTTGTGCATTTCATTAATTATAATTTTTGTTCACCCATTTTTCTTTTATTAATAATTTATTTTGATTTTGTTTTTTGATAATTTAAATATTCTTTGATGGAAGCGTACGGAGGCCTGCCCACGCCGGTCTCAGCTCGCCCATCGAGCGTTTTGCTGCTGCTCGCGTCGGCAAGTGCGCGTGGTATCAACGTTGGCGGACGCTCGCCATTGACGCCAACACCCAGCAGCTCACCGGTCTCTGAGGTGGGCAGCAGCAAGGGCAACTTGCGGCGTCTGCTTCAATGCACCGCCGCCTCCTCTCCAGCTCTACAGTGCTCTGCTGCTCGATGTCAGCGTCTTCCAATGGAATGCACATTGCAGTGCAACATGTTTCAGCGCAGCGCCACCCAAACCTGGACCTCGTTTCTGTCGACCGCGTCCCTTGCGGCCTGGAATGCCGGTATGGCATAGTTTGGGGCGCGAGGGGGAGCCGTTACGGACCAGCATAGGGCGTGCGTGGCCAACATCGCAGCAGCAGCATCAGGAGCAAGAGCAGGAGGGACAACAACTACAACCTAACCCATCCCAACTACAACCAAGCCAAGCGCACGCCGGTTGGAGTTCGTGCGGCGACATGGAGAAGATTCGGGAGATCCAGTCGAGCGTCAAGGGCCTACCGGTTCGTACCTGTCTCTGGGCATGGATTGGGGGGAGGGGGCTGGTATGATGGGGGGACAAGTGCTTACCTGTGGAGTGGGGGGTGGCGTGGCGTGGTGGCTCAGCTCGACCTAACGAACAATCAAGGTCGACGGTTGGTGAAGGAGGGGCTCATCAAGAAGGTCTCGCATGGCAAGGCCCAGATGCGCTACTTCTACCTCTTCTCCGACATGATACTCTACTGCCGCGCCACTCGGGGCAAGAAGAAGCTCGAGCACAAAGGCCACTTTTCACTCTCAGAGACCCTCGTCGCTCCTCACCCCGACAACAGACGTACGTCCGGACCAATCCCCCACCCCAACAACAACGTCTCCCCTCGCCACGCGTCCCCTGTCCCTGACCCTGACCCCATGGTACATGTACATGTGGGTGCGCCCACCCAGTGTACAAACACGCGTTCGAGGTGGTGCGGATGGACGGGAAGAAGAGGCGCTACATCCTGGCCTTCCCCAACGAGCGGGAGATGGCCGATTGGCAGACCCTGATCGAGCAGCTCATCTCTCGTCAGCAGAGCAAGGTCAAGCGGCAATCCGATGCTCGCGCTGCCGCACACAGCGAGGTGCACTTCCCCCACACCACACACCGCAAACATCCCACCAACAACGTCATTCGCGTCCACTCAGGAGGAAGCACAGCAAGCGGCACACCGGAGACGAGCGGCGCAGCAAAAGGCACTGAAGCAGGGATGCGACGACATCAATGACGCTGCCTACCAAGGTGCCCCAGCCACTCTAGGTGATCCACATGATGTTGACGTTCCTGACAAGGGGGACGATTGTCGCAACAGGGAATGCCAAGCAGCTGGCGCTGTTCATCAAGGCCGGGGCTTCCGTGAATGCCTACGACCAAGAGGGCTGGACACCGTTGATGAATGCCGCCCTCCACGGCCACCTCGAGTGCGTGAACATGTTGCTCAGCGCCGGAGCCGATCCACACCTCGTCGATGATCAGAAGCAGACGTGCCTTCATAAAGCCACCTACCACGCTGGTAAAGCCGCCGTCGTGGAAGCTCTACTCTCCAAAGGTACATCCATTCATCACTCGTCGTGAACAGTGTCAACACACACGCACTCGCTGACACGTCTCACACGCCCGCAACGTCCTTTGGTTCCAAGGCTGTCCGGTGAATGCCCAGGAGTCGTTTGGTTGCACGGCGTTGCACTATGCCGCCACCTACTCTGATGTCGATACGTGCAAAGCACTCATCAGCCACAACGCCAACGTCAACCTCGCCGACAACACCGGTACTCGCTTGTCGCCCCTCTCGCGCACTCATCAGATACAATGATCGCTCACACTGTCATCGCGATTGCATCCACAGGTGGCACGCCACTTCACTACGCCGCCCGCGTGAGCAACGGATATGTGGCGGAGCTGCTCCTCAAGGAGGGGGCCGACCTCAAGGCAAAGGACAGCGACCGCCTGACCCCCATCTATCAGGCTTCGTTCTTTGGCCACGACCAAATCGTGAAGCTGCTCCTGCAGTACTACGCCCCCGAGCCCAAGAAGAAGAGCAAGACCAAGAAGGCCATCAGGGAATCTACCTCGTGCGACAACATCCAGGTGGGTCGCACCCTCCTCATCCCCCACCCGATAGGGCGACCATAGCTCGTATGGCTCACCATTCCCTGTGTCGCGGTGGCAGGGCGTGGCCCCCATACACTGCGGAGCGCTCATGGGCCATCTGCCGGTGGTGGAGGTGCTCTTTGAATACGAGCCCGTGGTGGACGTGCGGGACAAACAGGGCTCCACGCCGCTTCACAAGGCTTGCAAGAGGGACCAGTCACACGTCGCAGACTTCTTCATTCGCAAGGTGAGTTCTATGCAGAAGAAGAAGTGGGATCTGATGACACATTGTGTTGCGCATTGTGCTAACTGCTCATGCACATCTGCGCGTACGTTCTCTCTAGGGTGCCGACATCAACGCGAAGACGCTCATTGGCGAGACTCCACTGCTCGTAGCATGCGCGGGCGGTTCAGCTCGGTGCGTAGAGCTCCTGCTGGCCAAGGGCTGCGATATGGATGCCGTGGATGCAGACGGCCGCGGGCCGCTTCATCACGCCGTGGAGTCAGGCAGCTACGAGGTGGTGATGTGGGTGATGGAGGAGTGCCGCGACGTGTGCCCGCAGGACTACAACGGCGTCACGCCCCTCCACATCGCCATCGAGAACGACTACATGGACATCGGTGCTCCCCCCTAACCCAGCAAGTGTGGGCAGCCGTCCATTAGGTTTGGCGCAGTGACTGACCCGAACCGACCCCATGGATAACACACTGCAGCCAAGCTGCTGATGGAGCAGGGGAATGCATCCACCGATGGGTGCGTGCACGTGGCAGCGCACTATGACCGAAACGTGTTCCTGAGCATGCTCCTCGCCATGGGCGCCCCCATCAACGAGCTCAACAAAGAAGGCGAAACGCCCCTCCAGGTGGCTTACAAAATGGTACTCGAGCACCACGACACACCTTACACGATGATCAATCGCTGACCTGTCTCCGTTACGATGACCCACACGTTCACCGACCCTCAGGGAAACCCGAAAGCGTCAAAGGCGCTCATCCGGAGAGGCGCGGTGCTGCCAGATGCGGAGGTCAACGCCGAAACGCAGCTGCGGGACATGTTCATCCTGTCGGCCTTTGAGGAGATCCAGATCCCCATCAACAGCGCCAACGGCGCCCGCGTGTGGGACATCGTCGAGCGTTTCGCCAAGCACCGTACGGCGTCCATCCTCATGACCTTACTGTTCACAGTGCTCTGTCGACTCACCTGCTCGCTTGCTGCATTACAATGGACCAGTTTCGGGCGAGCTGAAGTCCATGGAAGAGGAGAACAGGGAAGCCGCTGTACCTATTCACCTCTCTCCTGCTCCGACACCACGATGGCGCTCACTCGTTCGCTAACATGTATCTGATCTGCAGCAGCATGGCTCCGCGGGAGTGCTAGATGAGCAAGCCCAGTGGGCCAAGAAGCTTGACAAGCTCGAGGAGGACCTCTCTTTCCTCTTTCCCGACTGGAACCAGGAGGAGCTCGAGCAGGACTACTTCTACGCCGGTACGTACCTCGCTAGCTCCCGGGCTGGCATCGGGGAGAACAACAACAACAACAAGGGAGCAGCTCTCCATTCATTCGTTCTCCCCTAACAATGCGACCCGTGTGCAGAGGCCGAGGCTATAATCCAGGCCGCTGATTGCTCCGAGCCAGGTGAGTCCCTTCTCCCACCCCGAGTACTTCTGCGTGCGCATGTGCCGTTGGGTGCCAGGTTCGCGCGCTAATCTGTGGTATTGCCCTCACAATTTGTTAGATCGAGCAGCAAGAGACCAGAGACAAGCCTCCGTCGCCGCAGGCGATCCTTTGAGCAGACTGCCGCCGGCTGCGAGAGGCATTGCTCCCAGTCGCGGTTCGCCCTTTTCCCTCTCCTGTGTATTTGGCGGCGGCAGCAACCGGCTTACACACGCTCCTATCCTCCTACAGCAGGTACCGTCGTCGCGGCCCCAGAGGAGCTTACCCCACGAACTCCCGCAGCGCCACCGGCACCGGCTCCGGCACCAGCCCCACCGCCGATTGGTGCACCAGGATCACAACGGCCGGGCCAAGATCGTAAGATGCTCAAGAGACTCTTGTGGAGGTGCTCTTCCGCTTTGCCTCTTGATCCATGCACAGTCAATCGATGCTGAACAATCGCCACACCCGACCACACCACCAGGAAAATACCAGGAGGCAAGTTGGACTCGACGTTCTGGGGCGAGGTGAGCAAGTCCGGAGCCAAGATCAAGCTCGATGACGCTCAGATCGAAAGGCTCTTCCGCCGGTATAATTGGCCTCCGTAGCGCGCATGGGGTTGTGGACCGAGCATTGGCTCACTCGGTCACCTCTGTTGTGCGGTGGACAGGGAGGGACACAAGGCGAAGGGCAAGACTCAAGAGGTGAAAGACGAAGGCGAGGTCATTCGCCTTCTAGACGCCAACCGTGCCCGTAACATCAGTACGTCCTCAGTTCCGTCCGTACCATCATTCGTGTTACGCGTGGCGTGGCTCACCACCACCACATCATCATGGAGTGCAGTTATTGTGGCGAACAGGATGCACATTCCGCCATCGCAAGTGAAACAGGCCATCTGGAACATTGACATGGAAGTGTTGACCCTCGACAGGGTGCAAATCCTGCTCAAGACCATCCCTTCGGACGCCGAGATGGAGCTCCTTAGCCCGCATGCGCTAGACCCCTCTCGCTTGGGCCCCTCGGAGCAGTTTTGCTTGGAGCTCATGGTACGTGTCCTTCGCGCGTGCAGCTGGCCGGCTTGCTGGCTGGCTGGCTAACCCACTCCCCCGCAATGGAAACAGAGTGTGCCGAGGTTGCGACAACGCCTCGAATGTGTACTTGTGCGACTCGAGTTCACCGAGACTCTGCGAGAGCTTCAATCAGTACGACACAGTATTCCCCCACGTGTCGCCCATCCACGCCATCACTAACGTCACCGGTCTGGTTCAACAACAGGACATCAACAACGTGGCGTCGGCTTGCCACCAGATGCTCAACAGCAAGAAATTCAAGGGCGCTTTGGGTGTATGATCGCCTGCCTTGCGGTTACTCTTTATGAGAACGACCGCAAACCCTTAACCTATACATCCATCCATCCAGTGCGTGCTAGCGGTAGGCAATTTCCTCAACGCTGGCAGCTTCGTGGGAGACGCGGAAGGCTTCACGGCGGATTCCTTGCTGAAGGTGCTGTAGCGGTCCTTCGTTGCGTTTCAGCCGACGAACAAACCGCCTTATCTATCTCGTGGACCATATGCAGATCGTGGATGTGACGTCGACCAAGGGAGGCAAGCACAGCCTCATGGACTACATCGTCAACCTGCTCTTCAAGACCAACCCAGCGTGCGTCGATTTTACGGACGATCTGCGGCACGTCAAGATGGCCGCGCAGGAGCGAGTGGCGGCGATACCCGCCACTCTTCAGAACCTCACGCAGGGCCTGGCCAAGATCGAGGAGGAGCTCGGGCAGGCGTGGGACCAGGAACCTTTCCGACGGATCTTCCCCGTCTTCCTCACCGAAGCCAAGAAGGACCTGGCTGCGCTCACGGAGCCCGTCGTGGCCTACCAGGCCAACTACGCCACCCTCCTCCGCATCTTTGGCGAGGACCCCAAGATGCCCATCAGCGACTTCTTCAAGGCTGTGACAAAGTTCACCGTCGCCTTCCAGGTTCGTGAGAGACCTCGCTTCTTGCTCCGCTGTTCCCCACCATTCAGGCGTGATGGTGATGAGGCTGATGATGGTACTCACATCTTCGGGTGCGCAGAAATGCCGCACGGACATCGCCAGCAAGAGGGAGAGGCAGCAGCTGGAGCAGGCCCAGGACAACCGCATGGGCATGATGGCCGAGCTCAAGGGCAAGCTGGCCGCACCGGCTGGGCCGTTGTCGGCCTCCTCCGTCAAGTCCATGCGCAGGCGTGCCCCCACCACCTCCCTCATGCTCGCCTGAGAGGCTTCAAGGCCCACACAACCAACAACAGCGAACAACTATTATTGCATGATCACCATCGCGAGACCACGTGGCGGGTGGTGTCGAGGGCCTTCTTCGCCCTCTCAAGCAAAGAGGCGGTTGATGAGGGCAAGGGTGTCGGAGAGCTCTTCGACATCGGCGCTGATCTCAAAGGCCTCGATGGCGGCGCGAAGGGCTCGGTAGGCAAAAAGGGGGGGATGGGCAAAGAAGTGGTTCGTCATCCCGGCGGCGGACGCTGCCTTGGCCAAGCCAGGCACCGCTTCCGCGGCCTGCATCGACGACGCACCGCCAAAGGCCGTCGTTGTGCCCGCATGCACGCTGCTGGCCATAGGAAAGGGGACGGAGCTTGAACCGAAGGCACGCTTCTGCTGGAAGAAGTCTTCGTCCTCTTCGGTTCCTGCCTCTTCGTCTTCCTCTTCGCCGTAGCTGGCTTCCTCGGACTCCGAACTGAAGCTGCCGCGTCGTTGGAGATGGGCGGGCGTTGCCGAATGGCCACCCTCGAGAGTGTCCCGCACAGACGCCTTGTCCTTGGGCGACAGGTTCTCGAAGCCGAATAGGAACCCCTCAGCCGTCGTGCTCCCATCGCGAGGAAAGCCCTGTGTGCACGCAATGTCACGACCGTGATCGCAGTGTGTGGGCTCTCCCAAAGCCACTGCACCAAGAAGGGAGGCCTCGATCGCAAGGAGGAGGGAAAGAGTACCCGGAAGCACCCCACATGGAACCAGTGGTAGCCGCTGTGATCTCGATCGTACTGCTGGCCTGGTGGTGGTGGTGGCGTTTGCGTGGTGGTGGTGGCACGCCAAACGTGAGCACGGGAAGGGAAGCGAAATGCACACTGGTCAAAGCCTAGAGTTGTGTGGGAAGGGGGGGAGGGGTGCATTACCGATGCGTACAACGCCCTGCGCTACCGGTCGTAAGCAGGCCTGGCACTGCAGTCGTTGGCGGCGGTGGTGGTGCACACGTCAGCCATTTTGGTGCAAGGGGGGGGG